>CM032796.1:395000-440000 GCA_019155185.1 Beaufortia kweichowensis
GAGACAGAGAGTGACAGAGAGAGAGAGACAGAGAGATGAGAAAGAGAGACAGAGAGAGAGAGAGAGAGAGAGAGAGTCATCAGTCTGAAACTCAGAGTTAATAAAGACCCTGAACCTCTTTCCTAATGTTTATGTCATTAGGTTAGATGTTCTTAAATGATTTATTGCTGTTTTGTAAGTAAATGTATTTTCGCTGCTGAGATAATTTATGAAGCGATAGATCATTGATGAAGTAGCATGTGTGGGGGGCAGAAGACAGAATAAAACGCTGATCTGTGAGGTTTCAGTACTGCAGTATGACTCACTGTACGGTATAAAGACCTGAACACAAACACACAATCTCTGAGACTGTAAAACACACATGCAGTGAGTGTGATCATGGTGTGTTGTGCTTAAACAACTCCACTAAAGCAAACAAACAGATGTGTGAACCTTCATCATCATCATCATCATGTAACACCTACAGTGACATCACAGCCAGATTATCACTGTGTGCATTTATTCAACAATCTTCATGATCCGGTCTACTTACAATGTAAATTTCACCATCAAAACATCAAAATCATTCTGTCAATCTACGTGACATCAGCTCTTCTGTGGTCCTTTATGAGCTGCACGCAGGCCTGCGCTCTTCACTTTTACTACCAAAACAAATGATTTTTAGAGAATCAGTTCAGACACATTTGACTGTGTTGACAGTGACAGTGTTTCTGTCATTAATCTGAACAGAACGCTCATCATGACTGGATTAATGAAGAGAAATAAAACACGAGAAGACGTGTTTGACTCACTCTCTGACCGGCTGATTAATTTGAAGGGTCACTTCTTGTCTGGGTCGTGGGGTCAAAGGTCAGGGTCAGTAGCAGGCAGCGCTGAAAGAAGATGCTTTGTGTAAGTATTGGCAGGACTCATAGCAATTCTATTGTGTGATGAGAACACAAAACAACTCGTGTGATTTACATCAGTGCTAAACATCAAGTGTGAAACCAGGTCAAACATCATTCTGTGTGTGTGTGTACAGCGGGGTTAAAGGTGAAGTTGAATGAGGTGAAAGGTCATGTCTGTATGATGATATGTTACAGGAATGTTCCAGCTTCAATACAAGTGAACAATTGTGGTGTAATGAGGATTACAACAGCAAATACTTTAAACATTACAATACATGTCAAAAGATTTTAATTAAAGCATATGATTAGAAATCTTGTGTGTTTATTTCTATAGTTGTTTTTCTTCTGTCTCTACTCTTTATGTACAGCTGCTTTGAAAAGCACTACAGAAATAAACCTAAAACACATCCTTTATGGATGATTACAGCTCTATGCTGTTAAAGCGTCTCTGATGTGCTCCAGCGGCTCTGGACTCTGTTTATTTTCTTTAGGAAGGCTGTGATTTGTAACTGTTTTGATGTGTTTTATGAGAGACTCGGGTTTAAGCCGTCTGCTCATGAGAAACTGACCGACACAAACAAACTGTGTGTTTTTAAACACATTTATGTGTGTGTGTGTCCTCAGAAACGATCATGTACAACAGGTGTCTACACAACCTCACAGTAAAAACACTAAACAACACATTAAACGTGACCTTCTTCAGTAAATCCATCCTACACAGATGATCTTGCTTTGATTTATATCGTACTCGACTGCAACAAAGCAAAACTGAACATTCTGTCAACATTTAAAGTGGTTTTTGAATCGACATTGAGAAAATCAATCTGTTCTCATTATTTATAAATAACACATTTCATATTCTCATCCTTACACATCATCTATGAGCCTTTAATGTGATTAATCATTCTTCATTCACGCTGATGATAATGATGATGCTGTGCTCAGCATTATTAATGATGTCATAGACACTACACAACCATAACTGTGAAACTCAATACTGTACCCGCAGAAATGCTGTGACATCATCTCATGTGATCTGGATGTGAACACACACACACACACGTTGTGCATGGATGATTCATGTGTGTAGGATGTGATGTACTGCTGATTCTCAATATAAAACCCCTTTATTATCTCATTAAATATACTGCTGTGTGTGTGTGAGGGGGGACCAGGACCTGATGCTAAAATCAAAATGTAACAGATAAATCAGACTTTAGTTAACCGTTATTAGATTCATTGATACAGAAAGTCAGTTCACCTGTTTTAACAAATACAACTGACCAACTCAATGGAACAACATGTGTAGATTTGAATTCTTCTATCTAATGTGAGCACATTGAGAGATTTGATTAGGGTTAAGTGATGAACTTTCTCTCTCTCTCTCTTTCTCTCTCTCTCTTTGTCTCTCTCTCTCTCTCTTTGTCTCTCTCTCTCTCTCTCTCTCTCTCTCTGTCTCTCTCTCTCTCTTTGTCTCTCTCTCTCTCTCTCTCTCTCTCTCTCTGTCTGTCTCTCTCTCTCTCTCTGTCTGTCTCTCTCTCTCTGTCTCTCTCTCTCTGTCTTTCTCTCTCTCTCTCTCTCTCTCTCTCTCTCTGCCTCTCTTCATACTTTACCTTCATTTTCTCTCATGTCTCTGTTGGTTTGTACTTTCTCAGACCGCTGAAGCAGATGTGTGGGTGAAACTGGTGTCTGTGCAGCTTGTGTTTCTTCTGCAGGTGTGATGATGGCTGGTTCACTGAGGACATTATAACGCTCTGCATGACCTCTGCATACCTGTAAAACTGTTCAGAATAACACACAGATAAATATCACAATATTCATCATAAATATTAGCATCAACACTGTGTCAGCTACTGTATCCCATAATGCAATGCAATGCTTGACATGACCTTCCAGTTCAAGTTTAAGACTTTAAAAGAGCAAAAGAATGTACAGACCATGTCACAAGAGCAAAACAGCAGAGACTTACTTTCTTAAATGTCACTCATTGGCCATTTTCTCAAATGTTTCCTTCACACTAAAGGTTATGAAACACAGGCAACGCTTCACATTTGCTCGGTTCAAGTATGTGACATTAGTGTGAGTTCATGTTGTTATTGAGTGTTTTAAACCACAGATCATCAGAATGTGAAAGTCTTTAGCATGAATGATGTGGTGTGGTTTATTAATGTAACTGGCAGCAGTACAGCACATACAGTATAGATCAAAGTGTATAAGGATGTGTGTGACAGCATTCTCCTGGCCACAGGATCAAGGGTTTATAATGGTGTTAACAAATAAATCCATGCCATAAACCTAAACCAGCCTCATCCTACATGGCACAAAGCACTGTGGATAAAGGCTCCGGTTTGGCCGAATCTAAATGCTTCTCTGTGTGGAGAATTTTCCTTTAGAACAACACAGCTTGTTCCCTGTTCACCGATGGCACCAAATAAAGGCCAGCGGAGTTTCCCAACACTGGACTGACAGTTTATGAAGCAGAGAAATGAAAAAATAATAAAGAACAAATGCCTGCCGTTTCATCCCGAGTTCGTCTTCAGGAAAATAGATACCAAATGTGACGTGTGACATGGTCTGGATGTTTAAAAAACAAAGATTGGGTTAACTTGATAAGCTTTAAACCCAACAGCATTCCTCTTCTGTTTAGACTGGAAGCAAAACTTTTACAGGTAAAGTGGATTGTTTGTAGGAAAACATTTAGTTCATATTTAATCCCAGATGTTTATTTTTAGTTTCTCAACAAAATGACTCACTCGTCAACTATAAAGTCAACATGCCAACATGAGCTCTAGTGAGTCGTCTTCTGTACACATGCACTTGTTCTGGCCAAAAACACAGATAGAGTTACCTGCTTTTAAACAGATGTACTGTTGATGACATCATGACAGCAACTGACCTGAAAGAAGACAGTTAATCTCTGTAATGCTGGATGATTCACGAGAAAATATGAACTAAATTACAAATTTCACTGATTCTTCTGATTGTTAGTGGAGTATTAGATGTTGGTATCTCTCATTTTAGATCTGAAGACAGTTTGAGATTGAGTATGTGATTTTAATAAGGCCTTTCCTCTTTCTTCTGTTTCTTGAGCAAAAGAAACCATTGAGATATTACAGATTACATTTGTGGGTTGTTGTGGTTTTTTACATATGGAAACTGTAAAGAAATCTTCTTGTGTTTTTGTGAGGGTGGTCTTGTGCGGTCTATAGATCTATAAACTTAAGCAAAGCTGCACAACATCTGTAAGAGAGATAAAATCTGTGTGTGAGCACGTGTTTGTGTGTGTGTATTGTGTTGTTTTTATTGCCTACACTGATGGGAAGTTGGCACAGGTTGTTTTTCCATGTGTGCTGATGATTCTAGTGATGGTGGAATGATGACTTTAATCTAAACAATCACAAATTATAAGTCTTGTCATTATTTCTCTCATATAGATCTCAACATCATCCCAAACTCAGATTTGCCAGATTCTGATCCATTGATCTGAGCAATAAATACACAATATGAAATATAAGTGGATCTAACAATGAGCTAAACTTCACTGTGGTACATTTGACATGCGCTTCTTGTAGAAGCGAGTTTTCCTGTAGGAGGGGAAAGTCTTATGTGACCTTTGACCCCCATCATCCACTCCCTGCTGGACAGGAAACAGGTCCACACAGGAAGTGCTGTGGATGCAGAGAGAGAGAGAGAGAGAGAGAGAGAGAGAGAGAGAGAGAGAGAGAGAGAGAGAGAGAGAGAGAGAGAGAGAGAGAGAGAGAGAGAGAGAGAGAGGAGAGAGAGAGAGAGAGAGAGAGAGAGAGAGAGAGAGAGAGAGAGAGAGACTGAGATAGAGAGAGAGACAGAGAGAGAGAGACAGAGAGAGACACAGAGAGAGACACAGAGAGAGACACAGAGAGAGACACAGAGAGAGAGACTGAGATAGATAGAGAGAGAGACAGAGAGAGAGAGACAGAGAGAGACACAGAGAGAGAGACTGAGATAGAGAGAGAGACAGAGAGAGAGAGAGAGAGAGAGAGAGACAGAGAGAGACACAGAGAGAGAGAGAGAGAGAGAGAGAGAGAGACAGAAAAAGAGAGACAAACATATAATCTGCCTGTGAAGAACATTATAAATGACTCACTTACAGATGTAAATCTCAGCAGGACGCTGTTTTAGAAAGAAAAGAAAAGATGGAGTGTCCCTGTTTTAGTCCGCTGACACATGAGAAGGTAAGAGATCTTCACCGCTGATTCTGGAAAATCTTCCCAGAAGACTTTAGCCAAAAGCAGCAGGTGCAAATGTCATGAAAACACTGTAAGAAGAAAATGTTTGTGTCATTATTCTGCTCAACACAATCATGACTGATGACAGAAACAGAACACAGAACACAGAACGTGACCGATGAGAGGATTGAGAGGGGGAATTAAATCTCTTTTGTCTTTGTTCCCCTCTCCACAAATTCATCATCTGTTCATTGTCATACTGACTTGATAAAGTATTACTAACAATGTATTATTGTAGGAACCTTTTCCAAAATCTCTAACCTGAGACCAACAATTCCAACAGCAACTCCTCCAAGAGCTTTCAATCTCTTCTTCTCTGTATAAATCTGAAAGTATTAAATCATATACTACATACATGTTTCACATCAGATGCCTCTTCAAAACACACAAGTATTCAAATAACATACAGTACGACTTATAAAACCACAACAAATAAACTGAGCATTGTAGATGGTTTAGAGCTTCTCATCTGTGTGATAACTGGGATGACGGAGTTTTCAGACGAGTCAAGAGCTCTGAATGTGATTAATATACACGTCACATCAGTGAAACAACATCTGAGAAAAGACTTATACAGTACTACAAACAGGCTGATGGTGACCTCTGACCTCTGATCAATGGCTTCCTGTTGTGTTCAGTGAAGGTCAAGATGGTGTTGTGACCCACTCTGTTTTTGTGTGTCTTTATGTGCAAGTAAACAGCAGGACGCTGTTGAAAACAACACACAGTTTCATTCAGTCTACAGCGAGGCTGTTTTAGTCAACAAACACAAAGCTTTTTAAAAATGTTCTCCAAAGTGACACAGTTTCCCTTTGTAGTGTGGAAGACGAACTGTATTTTCTCATGTGACGCAGTCACGTGACTCATTTAGTCCAAAGCAATCAAGACCTTCTTTCCAGTTTAATAGCACCATTAAAGATTAATGTTCGTTTATACATGAATGTTTACTTGCAGTTTCAATTGTATCTGGATTAGTATAGACAGCAAACACCAGCCCAAACCCACTGAGCTCATGATGAGTCATCTCTGTCATACTATGGCAATGCATTATGGGATACAATATTCCACACAGTGTTTTCTGGGGGTATAATGCACATTGGTTTGAGGAAAAATCCCCATCCAGAACACATGCTGCAGAAACAGCGGGATGAATGTGTTCAGGTAGGTGTGGCACATGATTCCATATGAACTTCATTAGTTTAATGTTTCTAACTCACTTCACCGTCTCCATTCTAAAAACACACTGTAAAGCAGGTTTCATATTAATGTGAAGCACAGTCAAATCTTTCACCTTTAATAGTTAACTTACATTAATTCACATTTAACTAGAGCACAATGAAATGGTGTTCACTTGTACGCATGATGTCACGCTACAGAAATCTGTTTTTCTCTCTAATTACAGGCAGATGTTAAGAGAAGCATTACTTGTGTTTAAAACACGATGAATGTCACGAGACCTGTCAACATGTTTAATCAATACGAGATCCAATGCACAACTCACAGAAAAACAAACTTCAACAATGTATTGTTGTCAGTTTTGTGGGAAAGATTTTATAAATGAATAACTGCTTGTTAAGTGATCAACAAATATAACTACACAAGTAATTCTGTATGTTTGAACTTGACTTGTTTAAAGATGGGTGATATACTGTCATGTGATATATGTCTGTACCTTTTAAAATCCTCCAGATACAGATCCATGCAGTTCAGATCTCATCACGACGTCTGACGGAGACCTTCAACCAAAACAGAGAAAAGTGTAACTACTTTACATAATTTCATCTCTAATGTGGGTGATAAAGACACTAATGCACAATCAACACAATCCTCAACATATTTACACAAACAGAGATTTAGTAAAAACACAAGAAAAGATTCAACAATTGCTCCCAGTGTGCCACTTGTGAGTGGCTTTCTGTAAAAGCGTCATGAATGAATGTAAATTTAAATGCCAAGTAACAAGTACACACACACACACACACACTCACACACACACACTCACACAGACACACAGACACACAGACACACACACACACGCACACACGCACGCACACACACACACACACACGCACACACACACACACACACACATGCACAGACACACACACATGCACAGACACACACACACACACACACATGCACACAGACACACACACAGACACACACACACCTGTACTCCCAGCAAAACTACATTAGCATCATATTTTCCACAGTTCACTCTCTGTTTTGAAACCTGAACATCTGAAAGTTGTACACATTTATTGAAGGAAATTACGACACTTCACTAATATGAGTCTAAAAAAACCCTTATAAATCTAATGCTATTTACACATTTTCCTTTTTTTAACATTATGCTTATTTACACATGACTCTAATGAATTGTATTGCTTACTGGATTGATGTAAAGTTAACACAGTTAATGTGCTTCACCAAATAAAAGAGAAGATTACACATTCACATTCCTAACACACATTTAACATGTAACAGGATGGAAAGAGTCTGAAGGTCAAACGCGGTCACCACAAACATTCTCCTCTGATGTCGTGTTGGTTTAGTTTGGACACAGAGCAGGTTTCTGTGAGATCACTCGTACACGTCCGTCTCAGAGCCGTGAGGATGATCTAGGTGTGTCCGTCCTGTCCAAGACACAAACATCTTTCAGTGTTGTTTGTTTAATAACATTCTCAGAGGGAATGAATGACATGTAGCTTTACAGGCAGGAATGTTCATCCGATGGAAAGTGAAACAAGAGTTTTCAGATCAGAGGTTTGGCAAGACCGTTAACAACAACTTTTTGCCAAAACTGCACTAGTTTGAGGTCTGGGTTTGGCTGGTTTTTTCTGTCATGTCAGGTTTGGCCGCTGCTGGTAGATGTCATAAGCATCTACTGTAAAGACACTTTACCCGCTGATAGTCCAGTTTAGATGAACTCTTCATGTTTTTGTGTCTAGGTCAAGCTCAGTTAACCATTTAGATACTTTCCACCATAATCTAAATACAATCCCTAAATATAAACTCTAATAAAACAGCCTGAAACATTATAATATTCAAGAGAGAAAACCATCACCACACCAAACATTCTTATGTTTCCATCGTTTAAGGCAATAAAAGTGTTTCATGAAGAATAATGAGTGTTTAACACAGATGAACAGTGTTTACACGTGACATTCATGTATTTATTCAGACGTTAATCTCTACGGGGTCTTTTCCACATTCCTGTTCAAACACTGGCAGTAGTCGCTGGGTTAAGGGTGTATTTTGTAAACGGACACAGGAAAACTTCTCTTATTCTTTAATGGAGCCTGTAAATAATTAGTCAAACGGCTGTTTATGAGCAACACGATTACACTTGGCACTGAAGACCGATCTTTCCATCCAATGACAGACGCCCCAAAACAAGTTATATGAATGTATTTCACAGATACAGGGATCTGTATCACACAACAAAAATGAAATATTTGCTTATTAATGATGAGAAACCACATCCTCTGGACCGCATACAAAACCAACACAGCCAGTCACATGGAAAAATGTGTTTTCCCCTTAAACAGACTCTATTAAAGTACTTCTGAAACTTCTGAAAAGTGTTTTGTGACTTTATTTACAGACGCCCCTTTCTATTTTTAATGTCACATTATTTCCTCGCTCTGAAATAAAACAGTTTCATTTATAAAGATTTTATGGGTAAATGATCTGTTCTATATTTAAATCAAGTAAAAGTCATGTTTTTTTTACTTTATATTAGTGATCATGCAGTGAAACAGTATTTAGCAGTATGTTCCTGAAGGTTTTACTCAAACCGCTTGAACATGATGTAGATATAACTAGTATGAGAAGATCACATCAAGACCAGACCAACGCAGGGTCTCAGATTCATCAGATTCATCTGAAAGATCCACAAACCCTGAAAAGTCAAAGAACAATAACTACTATAAAAGGGTTTTGCACAGGTGAATTCTATGTGTGGGAAGGTTCCTTTGCCGTCTTAATTTAGCACTTCGTATCTTATCATCCATATCACAATAATAGTCCAAATGTTAGTGAAAACAGTTTCATCATATCAGATATTAAACAAGGACTTTTTCCCTCTAAATCTGAGACAATCACAAGACTGAGTCCAAATGCATTTAAGACCGAGATGTTTAAAAAAATGCTCTTGAGACCAAGACCGGTCTCGAGTACTACAACACCATCAACACGCTCTGTTATATTTGAACTCATGTCATGATGAACACCAGAAATACATTTGAAACATTATCATCACAGAACAGCATTCTGATTTAGAAATATAAACCTTCCTTTCTTCCTTTATGAACACACAGTCTTAAAGTTTATTTCATTTATTTTAAATGCACAATTTCTGCAGCTGTTCTTTATTTACTTTATACTGTACTGTACACATTCTGGTCTTATTCTTAATTATTCACGTGTTTATGTTGAAAAATGATGAAAAATATTTCTTTAACCAAACTTTTATACGATGTCCTGTCAGGTGTCTGGTCACATGTGTGTATTCCTGTCATTCACGTCCATCATCTTGTCAAACGCTTTTCACCTCACTTCAATTCTGAGTAAAAATGCTCATGAAAATCTAAATTATCACTGTTTTTATGCTTTCAAAAAACTTTAGACTAACACTATAGACGGACCACAGGAGAGACATGATATAAACGTATAATGTGAAGTATCATGATTATTCACACTGATCTAAACAGAAGCAATAAATCTCCTGTACAATACCATCCGTTCACAACATTTACAGTAAAATAAATCTATACTGTATATGACCGTGTAATTGAGCACATATTTGTGAAGTGAACTATATCCTGTGCTCAGCGTGTAAAGGTTTGAGTTTGCTGGTTTGGCAGAGATCTTCTTCTTCTTCTGGGTGGTACATGTATGAAGTCATATGGAGGTAAAGGAGAGGTAAAATAACACTTGACTTCCATCCATCCAGACATTATTATTATATCAGCTCCTCCAGACAATCTCAGCACATTTCTCAACGAAATCATTTCAACATCCATCTGCTCAACAGTTCACACGCTTCTGCGTTCTTATGATTTAGACGTTGTTTTGTAACATCACACACACCCAGATTGTGAAAACTGCTTTCTCATTTTTGCCATTTTTGTTTTATAATAAACGACGTGTGTGCGTGTAGACGGGTGACAGATGCCGGAGGTCTGGTCGTGGTTTAAGACGTCTGTTTAAGAAACACAGATGGGTCTGAGGATGAAACAACAGCAAAGCAACGATGCTCAGATTTGCCATGATGTTAAAGTCTGCTATAAAAAGTCACATTTTCCCAAGACCAAAGTCAGAGCTGTGCTATTTTATATCTCCTGAGAATCATACACATACTTTAACATCAAAGAAATTCTTTATAACTTTATAGTACACGCTGTACAGAAGGTGTTCTGTAGATTGTGACAGGCGTGTGAAACTCTACATTACACGCTATGGTCCGTGTTGTTTCAGCTGCACTGACTCACACGCTTCAGGAGAAATTTCCCCTCGCCCTCAAAGCTCTTTTTAAGGAAATGTGTATTTGTGCATGTGCCGTTCCCTCACCTGTTTCACCGGATGTTCTGTACAGTATACATGTCACCATGACAACAGCAGGCTTGATTGACAGCACAGGTGAAGGCCGTTAGCGTGCGCATGCGAGCAAAAAACAAACAAACATCGAGTTACATTAAACATGTATCAGGGTTCAATGTCATGAGGTTAAAGGTCAGAAGAGCTAATAACAGAGTCAACATAGCAAATAAATATTGAGTAAATCATTTTTCAGTTTGTGCCAAGCAATAAATACTTGTAAAAATGACAGATAAGTCTGTAAACCTGTGACCCTGTCTGTGAAATCTAGGCCAAAGTCTCAGAATCTCATCATTCATTTCACTATGACTTCAGTCAATATTAAATATATAAAGGTTATCTTTTCACAGAAAGTTCTTTATATTATTTTATGCTGAAAGCAGTAAATCACAAAAAATAGCCCTATTTCATAATGCAGAATCACAAATAATAAGATACCAAAAAGAAACATGCTTCTGTTACGATGTCACTTCCTTAAACATGATCTTTAAAAGTGAAGTGCCTCAGAACTGAATAAATAATATAATATAGTTTATTCTTGTTATACTGCATAACCCCTTAAAATCAATCTAGTGTACGTCATGTTTTCCAAATATCCTTAAAACAGAATACATACTTAAGAAGCCTATTTCTTTTTTGTGATGTAAATGCATCTTGTTTTAAGGATGTTTAGATAATTGCAATGGAAAAGAAAACAAGAGAAGAAGACTGAAAGAGCTGAAGCAGAAGTGAACGTACAGACTCGTGACTCTGGGTGGCATATTAGGTTTCTGTGTTAGTCTGAGGAATTCTGTGTTTGTTTTCTTGAATCATGTAAGAAAGTGAAGTCTGTGTGATTATTTGCATGAGAAGTGCAGCTCTGGCTCCTGTGAGGACACTGTGGAGCACATCAGGACATGTTTTATTTCTCAGGATAGACCGAGAGGTTCCCGCAGGGATCCGTTTTAGAGAAATGCATTTCCTGAGACTCGTACATCTACCCCATGAGCTTTTTTAATTAACCAGCACCTCCCTAATGCTTACAGGCTTAACCTGCCTTAGAGATTCACTATAAACCCTTTACTTACAGGAAAAAACTTTGTAGGTCTGAAATTCAGATTGCACGAATAAGAGCATAAATCCAGGATGAAGTTTTTTGCTGTGTTTTTGTCATCTTCACTCTTAAACACACATATTCAATTTCTTTGGCCAGAGATTTTTGGAGCGCTCGGCACGTTCACGCACGATAACACAAAGAGAATGAAAGCTGACTCTCAGACCTGTGGGATGAAGGACAAAGATCTCCTGCCGTCAGAGCCGAGAGCCGCATTCCAGCGCGGGTCACGGGGTTTGGGCGGGATAAAACGGGTGTCAGTATTTGGGTGGAGAGAGAGAGAGCGAGGTGCTTTTATTTCCTCCTCTCTCACTCTTGGCCTGTGGATGGGATGTTTGGTGAGGTTTGGATGAAGCCCTTGACCGGGTTCAGCAGCAGAACTCCCACCCCTGCAGACCACCAGCACTTCTCCTGGAAAACACCGGGAGATTTAGAAGACATGAGATATTGTCAAAAAAATCTTGTGTGATTCTCTTACAATAACAGTAACATTCATTGAGAAATGATTGACAATTTAACATGAATGAAGCAACAGTCTACATGTATTAGAAATATTGAGCTTTTAAACTAACATGAAGAGAAAAGCTCAAACTGATTTTAATCTCTGTTATTTTTCTGGGAGTTCTGAGATGTAGTTTTAAATCCAGTAAATCTCTGGGAATATTCTTCACTCATGACATCATGTTCATCATTGTGTGTTATGTAAGTGCACGATCCTCTGTTAACATGCTGAGAGATTTTAGTTTGGCTGAATTGTAGCACAACAAATCGATTATTCAATCATCCAAACCGAAGGAAGTATTTCACAATATTCCCAAACGTGAGATGAAGATGTTAAACTCTTGGCTGCTGGCAGACTTTAATAGAAATAAACTGTCATGTTGAGAATGAGAAAAATATTCAAATGATTTCATTATAGAATTTCAGTTTTAATCGATTCTGTTTTCACACAAATATCACTGCTGTTTGTTTTATCAAAATATCAAAGCATCCTCAAAACAAGATTCATTATCACCAAAGCAGAAAATTAAGAGTTGTTTCTAAAGAAAAAGGTTGATGGAAGCGATGCCAAATCTGCACAAACATTGTTGTTGTGTAGACTTCAGTGAACGTTTCACTATATCGTATAAACCCTGGAGCATCAGACAGCTGCAGACGCATGTGCTGTGACGTATACAGGGGAATTCAGGACAACACATCTGGACTCATGGAGGAACGCTCCATGACATCATGACAAGTGCTCTCACACCTCAACTTCTGAACAGAATTCAGTAAATAGACCTCAACAGTCTCTCTTCATCACTTGTTCAAAGGAAGAAAAGAAGTCACATTTTGATTGGGTATAGTGAAAGTAACTTCCTTACAACGTCATTATATACAAAACAGCAAAAGACAGAGAGTACGCTGAAAAACTCTGATTCCTATTTAAACCTAAAAATGTTTAAAGAAAATGTGATATTTTACAAAGGGTCGGATGTTCTTTCAGATCCTGCAGAACATGGTCCAGTCGGTTTTGTTTTATGAACCTTCTGTGTTGCCATAATTAAAGTAACAGAGACTTTATTTCTACATCAGATTTAAGATTAACCAGAAGAATAATGCAGCACAGAGGCATCTCAAACATCTAAAATGAGCCTATAATGTGAATATTATTGATGGAGTCCATGTAGTATAAAGGGCTAAAAATAATCTCATTTCTCTGAGGACAGCTGCAGGACTCGGGACGGATGTGCACTTAGACATTCACTTGTTCATGTATAATGTTTCAAGCATCTGTTTGGGAAATTGTTGGCGTTTCACGTTTCAGACGTATAATTGAAACAGCAGACGCACAAAGCGCACACACATCCATTATCATGCATTAGACTTGTGTTAGGATGCCAGCATAACTTTCCCATCTGAGGGGGTCGTTTCCTAAAACAGCCGATGTCTTCTGATCATTAGTCATGTTTGTCAAATCAAGCATATACTGTATTGTTGTTACTATTGTTCATATTTCTGAGTATTACATATCAGCCAATCATGTGGCTTGTTGAATGCCCACAGCAACCATCTATAAATGCCATTAAGGCGGCACTGTGATGACGTATTAAACAACCAAATCAAGCTAGCAACCACCAGGCAACCCCTCAAAACATCCTGGCAACCACCAGGCAACCACCAGGCAACCCCTCAAAACATCCTGGCAACCACCAGGCAACCCCTCAAAACATCCTGGCAACCACCCTAGCATTGTGTTGAGTTCTGCATGTGAAAACACATCTCACACATTTTTAGGAAAGCAAGAAAACTGTCAACATTTTGTGAAAAACACATCCTGCACAAACTTGTCTTTGCCTAGAAGTCAACTTTAACCTTCCGTAAAGCCAAAACTCAACACTGTTGCACTTATTCTGTCACGAAGAGAAAGTTCAGCCAACATTCCTGTGTGGCGTTGAGCAGCAGACGGTCCGTCTACACGAACACGGCTCTGCTCGTCCCGCAGCACAATATTTGTAGGTTCTGTTTTCAGTAAGCAGAGATCAGGAATGTTAACGGTTCTGTTTCACAGACCGCCGCTAATCGTTCTGATGGGTATCTCTTACATCTGACACCATAAAACCGGCATTCAGCATCGTGCCAGAACAGCAAGTAATGGATAGTTTGTTATGGACTGCATCACAAATATTCAGCAGAACTAATAAGAGCGGCCTGTCCGTCGGTTTACTTTATTAAAGGAAGAAACAGTTCACCAAATAATAAAATCATGTCGTCATTTCCGCACTCGTTTAACCTCAGCTGACTCTGAGAAAACTCTCAGACGGAGGAATGTTTCTCACCAGCGTTTCTCTTTTATTCTCTGTTTTTGGCCACACGTTATTCTTAGCGCTGAAGAAAACCACCGGCACTAAAACTGCTTCTGTGTGTCCTGGTGTCACACCCATAACCTGACCTTCACACCACCACAGACAGAGACGCTATCAGTATCTTCACATCCATCCAGAGACACTACTCCAGAAATAATATAGTGAATCTCATAAAAACAATAGAATATAAAAGCTTGCTTTACAAGTACTTCATATTCTTTCTGTGTCACACTCACCTGCGATTATTTATTTAAGGAGAAACATCTGTTGATACTTAAAGAGAAATCCAGAAACCCCTGAGCAGTAATTTTCCTCTTTGTTTAGATGGTAATACTGTGTGATTACCACAGTCACATGACATATATATATATATATATATATACGTAAAGTATTTCAAACAATACTCCAGCACTGCACATCATGTAAGTCTTAGACTTTAAGGGTCGGACTGCTGTGAGGTTCAGATGGCGGATAGACAGAATAAACAGCAGAGAAGAGAGACCGATGAGGTGGAGGAGTTTGTTTGGCCCACTGACCCCGTCTGAAGAGAGAAATGAGCTCTACTGCCTCATGTGAACACAGACACATAAAAGCTTCATTAAAACAAGTGACTAGTGTCTGTTTGTGTCTTTCAGTCTGATACTCTCTTCATGTGTCTCTTCAAGTTCTGTCACAGATTCAACACTACAGCTGAGATGAATAAAGGAATAAAGTGTTTCACGTCTACATCATTGATTCAATGTTCAGTTGCTTTCTTAATCTGCTCAGGATGCAAAAAGAAACAGACAAACACCGTAACCGATGAAATGATTAAAATAACACACATCACAATATTACACTGAGCATTTATCACATCCAAAATAAAGTTTTGCTTTGTCATCAGGAATGCTATAGATAACAGTAACTGTAGATTAACTATGGTAATGTGATTTTTTAAAAGGTAATCAGTCAAAACTTGACAAACTTAAATTCTCACAGAATGGATTTATTATCAATATATTGAATCATCTGTTTATATTTTTCTAAACCAATGTTGATAAATTCCAGACATTAGAAATATATCAGTCTATACACGAGTTATCTATTTAAAAAAATGGAAATATACATGAATTCGACAATAAAGAACACATATTTTTAAGAGACAACATACATATAAAATACACAAACCAATAACACCCAACAAATGAAGAAGAGATGACTCCTCCTCTGTCTACTTTTAAAACCTTTGATAAAAGATCATTTTTTTCATGATAAGGTTGACATTTGCATGGATTAGCCCAAATCAATCAGTCAAAATCATGATTACTTCACTTATTTCTAAACCATGGTCAATTTTCATAAGGAATAAAACATCATTGGAGTGTAAATATATAAATGATTAGATATGAACACATTTCATACTGTACTGCAGCTGGAGCGTTTTAGTCACTGTTTCACATGACATACAGTAAACTACAGCTGTAATATTGACTTTACCTCACAAGTTTCAGTGTGTCTGACATTATAAATCACACACACTGGCGCCGTGTTCTGTACGATTCACACGTTAGATAAGAATCGTGACGCCCCGTTAGATGCTTCTATGAAAGTCAATGGCCATGATCCACATCATCCAGCGTTTGCCCTGTCAGCTTGTTTTAGCATTGAGAATTAAAAGCAAGAATATGTCAGAATGATTTGGAGCTGATGGGGTTGTTTTTACAAAAACTAGAAGGATGAATCTCCGTAACAGTGTCCAAGACAAACACGGTTTATATTTGTGGTGAAAAACACAACAGGTCAATGTTTCCAGCGAGACAGCCGAGATGTTTACTAATGCTGAACGTCTGGTGACAGACGGCCCCTATTGCTCTTCTGAAAGAACACGTCTCACTGGTGACTTGTATTTGGCTCAGTAAAACGTGATGTCACTCATCGAGCGACACACATAAACACACACGCACATCTTTCACAGTTGTGTTCAAACACGATAATAAGCCAAAACAGCATTTGCATTGGCATGTCAGACACGCAACACGCTGATCCACCCAAAACTCTGAGGTTTGAGAACATTTAGAGCTATTTCCCAGTTTACCAACCATGACCAAAACCCCTTAAAGACCATTACAAGACACATCACATCCAAACCTCTAAAGCTCAGCTCACAAACAAATCAACGGCACAGAATGAAGAATCATTTCTAAGAAAGACGCTCGTGGCCGAGCTCTGACCCGCGGGCCGTCATCGGTCCCGTCTGAACCGCTGACACGCGGGCGTGGACCGGAGGAGGTCATGGATTCATGGTCTATTTCCTTCTCTAAAGTAACGTTGTTTGTTGACTCAAGACTTCAGATGTGGTCGTAATCACAGAGTTTCAGCGATTGGTTGTAAACAGGCTCTCTAAACGTTAAAGTCTCTGAGTTTAGCCATTAACCGTCTGAGAACGATGTGCAGATTAAGTCTGTCGACAGAAATAAATCAGTCTGTCAGATGCTTGTAATCTTTTAGATGTGAGGAACGACCTCCTGTCGCCGTGCTCTGTATTATACGGTTTGTTTGTATGGGGGAGTGTTGGTAACATTTAGAATAAAATCCAACAGGTCAACAGTAAAACATTTATCCATTCTCCAAACCCTCTTATTCTCCACAGGATCACGGGAGGTCTGAAGTCTATCCCAACATTACAGGAATAAACCAATTCAAACCAGACTAAAGTGGTGTGCTGGTTCACCTGGTTTTTGTGTCGGAGGCCATTTTGTCTCTCAGCACCCAAGAGTTCTGCTCAGAACAGATAAACTGGTCCAGTCGGGTCAGTCCGGGTGACCAGCACACTCCTGCAAGTGGTTATCAGCAGGGTGACATCACAAGATCCTACAAAAATGTATTCTGTCACTACATGTTGTCACAAACAGCACAAGTCAATTTTATGTCTTTATAATACAGTACAGCTGTCATGTCAGAATAGTTTTTAATGATGCTTTTCAGCTTTAATAAACATTTTTATGCTACATACAAAAAAATGGAAATTCTTTCATGAATCAGATACCATGTTTACATCCACCATTCATAGAAACACTTGTGACAGATTACAGCACAGGATATGAAAATATCAGACAGCGTGAGGTATGTTTGGATTCATGACAAAGTGCAAACATTATTTAAACAATAGATTTGAAAAAGACAATCAGCAAAACAGATCTTCCATCTTTCTCACCTATTTGATGGTAATTTTATTAGGAAGTTATGACAGACTCAATGGATAGAAACTGTGCTTTATTCACAAATGTTTTAGGCCATATTCTAATTCTTTAACTTTAGATGAAAACATAGCAAGTGATACTTGATGAAAACCACAAACGGCTCAAGACAGATTCATGATATACTGTTGAAGGTTTGAGTTTTTCCAAACGCCACATATCCAAATAAAAGATTGTGTTTCTGCATGTCAGCAAATGACTCACGAGAACTTCAGTAGCTCTTAAATAAAAGACTCGATACTGAACCACATCAATCAATTCATCAGACCACTGGAAATACAGTAAAAAGACAGCATTCACTTACATTTGACCAATCCACATCAAAGAGAAACTCAACACATTCAGATGGATATTAAACAGAAATCCTGTGTTGATGATCAGAAATACACACTGCTAACAAACACACACTGTTATTCTCGCTCATACTTGATACACAAACATACAGTAGTAAATGATGTACCTAAATATGTCTGAGCATGGTATTTATTTCATACACCATATATTTTGATTATGGTACTTCCAAACTACTTTAAGTTCAAGTTCAAGTTTATTTGTATAGCACTTTAACACTGTAGCGCTGTTTCAAAGCAGCTTTACAGCAGAATAAACACAATGACAAACAGGAAAATATAAAAGCTCATTTAATATCTAATATCTAATATCTAATATCAGCTCCTAGTGACACTCCAACACTGAACCCAAACTCCATTAATGAATGTATATATATATATATATGGAGACTCACTTGGAGGGTCATTTCTCCTCTGACGCGTCACAGCTGCAGTCAGTAGTTTGATCAAAATTATTTGATTTAAAGTCGTGAACTAAATTTGCTAAAGTTTGAAGCCGTGTAGGTCTGAGTTGATCTGGATTATAGGGGGTTAAAGTTCATCAGTCCTGATGCAAACGTCTTAAAATAAGACAAAAGTGGGAAAGTCCCGATCTAACCAGCAGGAATCTCTTGACTCAGTGCCCTTATAAAACATCACAGCGTTTCCAGCATTCATCTGAGTTTAGATACATCTAAGTCATTTAGATACCCCCCCACCCACCCACCGGTTCAAAGGAATGATCCATTCTCTGACTCCAGCGGACAGAAACTCATTTAATGAGGTCTAGAAGTTCATTCCTGACTCACTGACCAAACTTTATAGTGATTCTGACCTGTTTTTCTTTCACTGGTGACCATTTCAGCTGTGAGTAAAGATCTCAACACTTTAACCTTATAATCCTCTGACATCAGCAGGTAAGGGTTTGACGTCATCCGTGTGAGATAAAGGTCATTTCTCAGGAGATGATTCTCTGTTTTACTCATGTTATTGACCCTTCAGATTGACTTCATCATGTGCAGATCTCTGTTTGCATCTCTATAATGACAAAGCAGATAGATGTAAAGAATGTGAGCAATATGAAACACATTATTTAATATCATCAAATAACTTGATGAACCTCATCAAACATGTAAAAAACAACTCTCTCTCTTATATTAATCAATAAAGCCATCTACAATTAGAAGTTCTCAATGCCAATCAACTTCACAGGTCAGATTTAGTGTAACGCCTGATTACATTCATGCAAACTCCAGATCACAGTTTCCAGACTTTGTTTCGTCTGATTAGAGTGAAATATTTTTTAAAATGTACATTTCTAAACATTTCTTTCACACCAACCAAAATACCCAAATTCTGATGTCACCACATTACTTTCATTGTTAAAGTCCCTAGAACATACTTTAACTTTGTTAAATGGTCCACATTTATACAGATATTCATATTGTCCCGCAATACTTTAAATATGCATCTAATTTCTCTTATAGGTGGTTTTAACGGCAAAACATAAAACATACTACCTGGCACAAACTTAACTTCCGGTAGACTTCCACAAAAAAATCTAATTTGTTCCAGAGGTCTCACAGCACAACCCCTTGAGCCCAACTTCAGTCTACTCATCACCTTGACTTGAACTGATTTTGTTACTAGCCACTAGCTAGACTAATAAACAAACACTGACCGCAAGTTAACTTGGGACTTGGCGTGAAACCATCTATATGAAGCAAAGTAAAAGAGTTTAAGCAGGTTGACCAGTTACTCCAGTGCAGGCAGTCACTGGTTCCAGGTCAGTCTGAAGAATGCAACAAAAAAACATGAATGAGATACAGTTAGTGAGTTAATGTCAATCTCAACACAAGCGCACGTGTAGGAATCCACATACAAACACGCACAAACATGTGAAACATCTATTGAAATAAATCCACTAATGGAAACCTGTTCAAATCAAACGGCTTTGAGCTTCTGACACTTCCACGTAAAGAAGAAACATTTCAACATAACCTGATCATTTGCTGCTGTGGTTCTATCTGTATGTACACGCTGATGTTAAATCAGGTAACGGTGATGTTTTTTAGGTTTTGGAATGTGCTCTTGGATCATCTCCATCTGTCACAAAGCTGTGGAAAATCAGCAAAGACATTTCTGTCATGCTGGAACAAGCTAAAATCTCTCAAATAGACACGAGACTGTTGTTTTTGGACATTGTCCACTTTTTCCAGAATCTGAGGTGATGAGTAGATCAACACAGGTGTCTTTACAGTCTGAAATCTTGTATTCGGTCCACAGACATGCACGGCATGAAGCGATCTGAAAGAACAGAAACACAAGCTAAACATCACAGACAAATAATACATATCAACAGATATAAGAAAGCTTTTGTTGTTATTAAATATCTTGTAGCTCACATGCAGAACGTATGATATGCTGTAACTTCAGACTGAGTCGTCATTCACATTGAGGATTTGTTTTAATATTAAATAAATATTTGGGCTAGACAACATGCTTTAAATAACACAATTCTGATATATAATGGAGTTTCCTTGAAATGAATATGAAGTACACCACTTTGGATAAAAGAATAAAGTAAAAGTAAAAGAAAACTTTGATCTCTGGTTTCTCTTCTACAGATCTGGCCCCACTGGCACAGCCAGATGTTTCTTTCATTAACATGAGAGGAGAAAAAGTCAAACGGTGAATGAACCACAAGTATGTGAAGCTTCTAACCATGAGCCATATGCTCCACAGTCTCAGACAACACGCTCACGCAACGATCATTTACAAATAACACATGAGCTTAATGAAAACTGTCTGACATTTCTATAAATCAGTCTACACATGTTTGTATCAGTCTATCAGGAAACAAAGCCATGTTCACCTGCTTTGACATTTCTGCTCACTGATTATTAGCCTGTAGTTGATTTCACATCAGGTCAAAAGTCGGGCAAGACTATATACTTGATATTCTCAACACATTGGAGTAGCTTAAAACACACATAAACATATAAAGTCATACACTGTCTGCAGTCATGTAATATACTGTAAAGCTTTGCTCATATCCTCTTCCTAAATCTGCAGTCTCACACCTGCTCTCAGGACTGCCATCAAAGTGTGTCTGTCCCATTCTTACCCACAATCCCCTGCAGTCTTGACATCATGACTGCCTGTTTGCACAGCTGTCTTGCTCCAGGGCCAGACATCACTTTCACTCCATACACACACACACACACACACACACACACACACACACACACACACACACACACACACACAAAACACACGCATGCACACATGCGCACACACACGCATGCACATACACACACACACATGCACACACACACATGCACACACACACACACACACACACACACACACACACACACACACACACACACACACACACACACACACACACACACACACACACACACACACACACACGTGCACACACACACGTGCACACACACACACACACAGTGTTATCTATCATACAGTATCAAGACAGCAGATTATCACAGGGACTCTCAGTACATCATACACACTGAAACTCAACAAGGAGCATTTAAGCACAAATAACCACATCTTATTCTTCATGACATTAGTAGCTTAATCAGCACAATCTATGAACACACATCCGATCAAACATCTGTTATGTTCCAGCACACAAATCCATATTCAGGATTCCCATAACAACAACCCACGCTAATAAAACATGCTGATGTCATTTAACCAGGAGACTTCACCATCCCACTGCAGTACCAGCTGAAAGTAGAAAAACTGCTGATCTGACAAAACCTGAACTGAAAGTTTGGAAAAGAAGTTTCAGATTGTGTGGCATTAAGCATATATGAAATGTTTTTGATAGATAGATCACAGAGTGTTAAAGCGTGTGTGTTCTGAGACAGACAGACAGACGTGAGCAGGAATGACATCTGGAGTTTCCCTGTAACACTGTAACATTTAACCTCTTTTATCTCAACATGTGGCTGCCATCTGAATAAAACACAGACAAAAGAATGAAAGATATTTAAAGCAAAAGACAGAAGAGTAGCAATTTCAACACAGAAATCACTCATGGGTATTCACGTCTGCTCTCTAGCAAACAAAACAAAGCCTAAAGAGAGATGAACTGTTTGTTGATTTAAACCTTTAGCTTAGGAAGCTATGCCATTGAAAAGGATGTTATTTTACAGATAATAAACTGTGCAGGACATCTTGTGGCAGGTTATACAAACTCAGTATACTTATGTACATCATTTAAAAAAAAAACTATAATAATATTCTATCTTTACTATATGTTTAATAATGGCAAGACTTGATTTTGTTTGAAACTTTTAATTATAGTGTAGTATATTATATTTTGCTTATGCTATAGACTTTAAGACAGTGTGAAGTTGAAGTTTATTTTCTCTGTTTCTTAACCGGATGTGAGCGAGTCTATCTAGTGTCATCATTGAGACGGGGTCAAGAAGAAGGCCGGAGACAGGCTTTCCTCTGCACTTCCTCAAGCTCAGACCTCCATCAGAACCGAGTCACACACACACACACACACACACACACACACACACCATCAGGTCACTCAATGAACCCTCAAGTGTGTCAATAAGAACTTTTAGGAAGTTCCCTTTTCTTGGTTTCCTGATGTCAACAAACACAGTAGGATGTGATTTATTTCTAAATGTGAATGAATGATCTTCTTTGCTTTGACTCCATGTGATGACTGTGACATACCTGGAGACAGAAATCTGTTCATTTCCCGTCATCTTACTCATAAACCCTCACGGAGTTCATGATGTCAACCCTCCCACGAAAAAAATCATGTTTTTAATATCATATACGAAACACTAAATCACTAAAATCAGCTTCTGAGAGGAGTAAACATGAATAATTCCGTCAGATACAGATTGATGATGACGTTCATCTCATCTGTCACGCGTTTTTCACAGACACGCCCACAACTTCAGCTGTGTGTCAATTCGAAAGCTGCGTCCTTCGAAGCCAAAGTAAAGAGGGACACATTGGGAGATCCTTACGGGCCTTAAATCGGTTTTTATAATGCAGCCTTTAAAGGACGCAGTCTTCGAATTGGGACACTTCAATCCACTTCATTCCCGCTTCACGTCTACGTGCACACGCCCTTAACGCTCGTGCTTGTCACTTCGGCTTCAAGTGTAATATATTGTTATTGTTATTGTTATTGTTATATAATCGCCGAAATCGCGATGGTCTATTTGTTTGATGTATTCCAGTATTTGAGGAAACAGTTATTTTGTACTGGTGTGAGAACCTACAGTCGTTCAATCCCATAATGCACTGCGATACTGACTTTGAACCTTGAGTCACATATTAAATTAGATTACTGTCATGATGTATAGACGAATGAATAATGAAGGCCAGGTAAGCAGTTCATTTTAAACTACACTGCATTTAATATTGTAAATGTTTGTTTGTAGTGTTGTGCGGTATTTGATGTGTAAACAGGTGTTGACTTTGTTTTAATCAAATGGACGTTGATTCATTGTGTGTGCTAATTGCTTGTAAGTTTTATTTAATATTATGTGTCCATCATTCCTGTGTTGTGACGTATTACACAGTATTACTATGACTGTATTTATATACTGACTGTGTGTGTTGGTTATTGTGGATTTTGCACAAATAACTCGTGACTTACAACTTATAAACACTTAAGAGACAATGAAGCGATACATCATAAGGAGGCAACAATATAAGAATAAGAAGTGCTTTACACGGCTACACAACACAAGATGAGATAAACGTGTGCTCATCACAGAAGACAGAAGACACATGAGAAGACAGGAAGTGATAAACACATTTTCATGTTTTATAGACATCATGTCTTTTATACTGTATAAACTGTATATTGTATATATAACACAAACCTTTCTGCATCTATATATTTTTAAATGACCATAATTTGGAGTGATTTATAAGCTGTTTCTCTCATGGGTACCGCTGACTGTCGGTGAATGTGATGCTCACTATCCTTGTGGAGACATTTGATAGACAAACAAGAATGAACACAAACAGCCGAGTGGAGACTATTCAGAAAAGTGATTAAACTGCTGTATGGTTATCGTATAGTACCATGGTACATTATTACAGTACTATGATAAGCATTACTGAGTGTTTATTTAAAGTCAGACCGCAGCGCCCCCTCGTGTCTGTGCGGTGGAATGACAGCGTGATGTGTTTGTGTGACTCGAGCACCCCCTGCAGGTACACCAGCATCACATTCAGCTGGATTTCACTGTTGTCTAGTTTGTCTTTCAGGATCTATGAGTGTCCAACAGGTGTCAGAATGAACTTCACAGCATGAGATTTTCCACATGTGTGTGAGTTTAGGCCTGTCCACAGCCTCGCTATTGTGCAATATCACTATCTAAAACAGGTAATGGGAACATTTTGTATATTTGAAAGAGCTTTGCAGATTGTCTGACACTCTTTGGCATCATTTACACTTTAGAAGCACGTACTGACAATAAACTGATGAAGCTATTAAACACTTTATTTGCTTTTCTATGACAGATATAGCTGCAGGAAAGAACACTTACAGTCCTGTCCTGCTTAAATATAACAACACAATAACAACAATACATGGTGTGCTGGGTAAACTGGTCTCCTAGACTGGCTGAGATGGTGTCAGGCAAGTTAATATCTTAGACCAGTGATATATTAAATGAAAGTATTGGTAAAATGATTTGTTTTGTTACAGTGCTTTATAGAATTGCACTTAAGTAAATGCTGACATTTCTGACTTTTTGTTACAGATTTTGGCATCATCTTTCTCTGGAAACCCATCTGAGAAACAGAAGACTTTCCATTTGCTCTCACTTTATTCTCATTGCTGTTTATTAAAAACTCTTGTAATAGTTAAACGGTTTAATTTGTGTCTTTTCTCGCAGGCTCTGAGAGTAAACCGGGCCGCTGCGAGAGGAAACACTGAATCAGTTCATGTATTAAAGACACTGGCAGTGAGCAGCCGCTCGGTGTGAATGAGTTTCTTCTGTCAGACTCGTGAAGGTGGAAGCGGCTGCAGTTTTGAGCCGACGCCCTAATGTCTAAAGCAGCACAGGTCTGAGAAACTGCATCCACCCTGAGCAGGATACACGGACAGCAAAGCACATCTAATGGACTAAACAGGTGTATGTGTGTGTGTGTGTGCATCTGATGAGATGTATTCCATATTCCAGTGAACAGACAGCATTTTTTGGAATGATACCATGACAGACTGCAACATTATAGGTTTTTAAGACACCTTGTTTAGGTCAAATTGTAGGCAGCACATCCTTTGTAAAGGAAGCAATCCCAGAATGCATTGCAGTGAGTTAAGACGTTTATCAAAGATGCTGGAGTTTAAAAATAATGTTTATTAGAAATACTTGCATTGTGTTTTTATTTGCATTGTCTTGGTCACATGCTAACATCAAGTCTCGCATGTGCCTGATTCATACAAGAGCTAATGAAGTTGTGCACATTTGCTCCTTTATCTCCATCTTATCTTATTTTCTTCTCTTGCTATCATGTGCACTGCTCTTATGGCTGCATGCAAACAAGCAAACAAACTTGTGTGGAATTGTTAGGTATCAGATAAATGTTGGCATAGATGATGAACTTTTCTATTTCTATTTTTAAATTCTATTTCTTGCTCCACTATTCATTACTGTTTTTGAGCATGACTCCGGTTTGATCTTATTGTTTTGCCTGTTTCTCTCTCTCTCTCTCTCTCTCTCTCTCTCTCTCTCTCTCTCTCTCTCTCTCTCTCTCTCTCTCTCTCTCTCTCTCTCTCTCTCTCTCTCTCTCTCTCTCTCTCTCTCTCTCTCTCTCTCTCTCTCTCTCTCTCTCTCTCTTAGATGTACGGCTCCTGTGGCTTGTATCATCTGATGTCAAGGTCAGAGAAGGATTAGTTTTCCTGCTGGTTAACTTCAGTTTAGCAGCAGATCTCGCGTGAGTAAAAACAAACTCACTTTGTCTTGTTCTTGTTCATTTTCTCATATTTAAATTGCTCTAAACACTTTGGTGTTGTGGCCCTCAGCTGTGACTATATTCTCTGTATAACACAGCCTCTCGATCCTCATCTCATGTAGAACATCAATGACTCATGCGTGTGTTTAGACAGTGTGGTCCAAATGTATATGTGTTTCTGGAGCTCTGCTGTTTGCCGAGCAGGCGCACGCGTGCCGCGTCTCCTCGTGTTGACAGGATCTTGGAGGCCGTGCGGTCCTGGCCACGTCTCAGCCCGGACACCTGTAATCTGGGTTAAGAGAAAGAGACGGATCCCAGAGGCCCGTGACGTCACAGCAGCTTCTTCTCTGCCGTTCCTCCATGATGGAAAATAATAATCACACGAGGCATTTCTGCAAGGTCAGCTGGTACTTGCAATGCACACTCACTTGCAGGTAGATTGTGTAGTATTATAATAACACACACAGATGAAAGCTTTGTAGGGTTGTGTAAGTGCTTGTGTAGGGTTTATTAAAGTGATCCTTACTGTGCTGTATTAAACTGTAGTAGTTTTATCACACAGACTTGCATTGAAGAACCTGAGCAGAATATCATCAAGACCTAATGTTGGGGCTTTTGTGGGAAACTGCCCATAGCAACACCCTAGCAACCACCCAAATCCTCTAGCATCATAGCAGTGAGTTGTGCAAAGGCAAACTCAGGCCCATTTTTCATTTCTCCAAATAACTTCCTCTTTTTTTCCCCTGATGTGTTCTTTTGCTTCCTGTATGTGTTTTTTGTATGTCAGCGAACCTGCTTTAATGGCAGCTCACCTTTGTTCTCCTGCCGGGTCTTGAAGAAAAGAGAAAGAGATAAAGACGAGAGAAGCAGGTGGATGAAAGAGGCGAGCGGAGACCTCTCGGATGTTATCTGCTCCGGGCTCCGGTATGCCAGCGCACAATCGCTGAAGAGAAACTCTCTTGTGAAACGCACACATACAGGGCCCATTGTTGGCGGCGTGGCGTCTGTGATCATGCAGGCCTAAGAATGATGAACGTGTGGCCCCTTCTCCGTTTTCTTCCCATCTAACCCCGGCAGCTCCTGCCGTACAGAGGGCTCTCTTACAGCCCAACACGCTTCGATCGTTATCTCGCTCTTCCTGCTTTTTCATCTGAACTCGGCTTTTGTCCCGTCCTCTTTTCACTTCTTTCCTCTCTTCTACCGGCCTGTCCTCGCTCACCTGACGAGGAACGCCGCCAGCGGGGACGCTGTCGAGAGAAGAGCCGTGCGCTGGAACATAATTCCATTAGATGATATTTTTACAGCTGTTTTGAGGACTTCTTAACCACTACGTAAGGTTGAAAGAACAGTCGAGATCGTCCTCGGTGATGTCATTTATTATGCTGTGACGTGTAAAGATCAAGCGTACCGTCTAGAACATTGCTTTGTTATGCATACTGAAGACTAAATGATTAATCTTGAGTGCACACTTCAGAGATGAGAGCGTGTGCAGGGAAAATAAGATTTGTTGGAAACAATAGCTCAATCTAAGCCCGTGTGTTCAGTTCTGAGCTGAAGTTCATCTGTTTCATGTCATAGTGAGTGTGACTGAAAACAGATCCGTTTTCACGCTCTCCAGACTGAATATTAAAAACTCTTCTGCTGATTCAGAGAAAAAGCACACATTTGCTCGTATGTTTATCTATAAATGAAAATATTGCCATCATGTATTCACCCTCATTTCATTTTCTAGGTTTTCTTTATTTTTTGAAAGTTACTGAGAAATCGCAATCGACTTTTCATTTTTCCCGTCAACTTTGGAACACATTTCTAGGCGAATCTGAACATTGAACAAGAAAACTTTATTGCATGGCTTGTTTGTTAGGTATAATAAACAAGAAGATTATGACAATATCCTGCACAGATAAATCATTATGTATAATCATTAGATATTGTAGTTATAATGATTTATCCATGCGGGGAAGCCTGGAGAAAGTAAAAGTCAGAAAACTGATCTGTTTTCATTCGTTTCATGTCTGATATTTTAATATTTTGTAATACAATTACAAATTTTGACTTTAAGAAGAGATTAAGTCATTTGTTATTCTCTGAAAGTCCGTATGTAGCTGTCAAATGTAATTCAGTCTAAATCCAACAAGTTTTGTTTTGGACTTCTGATACACATCTCCTCTTGTACTTAACGGATAAAAGAAAGTCACACAGGTGAGTAAATGGTGTCTATTTTTCATTTTTAGATGAATTTGAAATAAATTGCTTAATTTGTTGACATAGTGAGAGTATTGATGTTGTTTCACTTGATCGTGAGATGTTGGCCTTTGTTTCTTGTCAGTCTCTGAGATGAAGTGAAGATCTCTTATGAGAAAGACTGGCAAAAGCTGAAGTCTTTCTATACATCACAGTTATGTGTCTATAGGTCTTTAAAGAGGACTGGTGTGTGTTCATATACTATATGATGCTGTACAGAAAAGATCATCATTTACCACAGCTCAAAGGAACCGGACTGATCCTGAATCAGCAGAGAGAAAAGCAAACACACTGAAGAAATGTCGAGTCGTGGAGCTCGTTGTTTGGAGATTTTGTGTTTGGTCACCATGGCAAGAAGTGTGTTTTTTCCCCGCTCAGTGCTGAAGAAGTAAAGAATCAGAATGTGTGGAATGTTAGGAGGAACGTGACATCTCAAGCAGAACTTCAGACACGCCGACTTCACATTTGACCCATCACTGCCCTTTATCTTCATATCCTCATGAACTTTGCCTCACCAATCAAATTAGGTTATCATACATATTTATAATCTGTTAGAAGTAAACCTTCACGATGTCATCATCTTCTGATGTCTGAAGCGTTCTCTAAAGGTTAAACCGGTGCAGTTTAATGGTCCAGGGATCAGACTCGTGATGAGAAGTAATCAGAGTCGTCTTGGGAGAAAATCTGGATCACACGCACTAACTTGACCTTTGTGACCTCTGCAGGTGACCTTCTCCACAGTTGTGACCGTGAGGATCAGCGTTTGGTGGGAAAGAGACGGAGTGTCTATGGATACGGGCACATGATGATGGGCAATGTTAACTGACAGGTTCCTGATGCTGTCAGACAGCTGCCGCTGAGCTGTCATAACCCGAGAGTAAGTGTTGGTGACTGTGAGATACTTAATAAACCTGAGAAAGAGTCTATTACCAATAAATGTGCAGAGACTAAACACGCTCAGTATAACTTCATATAACTCTGCTTGTAGTCTATTGCATTAGCAGCTCAAAAGATGATGTGAAAGAAAATTTGGGGAGTCAAAAATGGTTCTAGTGTCACTGTGAAGAATCTTTTGTCGCATTTTTAAAATGTAAACACATCTATCTTCTGAAAGCTGGAGTATTTAAAACTATACTTTATATAAAAAAGCATTACATATATGTCATTATTTGCTGAAAATCTTTCCTTAAATCAAACCTGGCATAACTTTTGTGTGTCATATTTGTGAGCACTAGGATTTGTTTGTACTGTAGATAAATAACAGATTCCTCATACTAGACTGTCAAGACTATCACGTACAGTAAGTTGTTTTCTTTTTGATCAGATATGATCAGTATTTTGCTAAATATCTTCTTTCGTGTCCCACAGAATAAACAGTCATGCAAGCTTGGGTAAGTAAATGATTATTAAAATCTTCACACATTATGTGCATTCTTTCTAACATGCAAAGTAACGTGTCATCTGTATTAGAATGAATGTTGTGCTGGAATCACAGTTGTTAAACAGAAGTTAATGTCTTACATTAGCACATAAGTATTAAAGTGAAGCAACTATGAACCTGGATGATGCAGATCACTGCAGGCCGTGTTTATAGTTCTGGAAAACTCCTTGGATAATTAGATAATTAAATGTCTTCAGGGATCTGCTGTAGTGCTGTGGTGAGGCATGGGAAAATCTCCTTGGAGACTTCATCACCGTTGTGATAATTACAAGAATGCTGACGGATGATGAGGACGCTGCTGAGATCCAGAATGCTGTGTGTGCGTCTAACAAACGCATGCAATATCAATATACACGTTGGCGATGTATGACATTTACTGGTTGTGTATTAATTGCTCACATTTACCGTATCTGTTGACATTTACGTGCCCGTCTAAAGCCAAACTTAGACAAACTCACAGTCAGCCCTTCCCAGAAATCTAATGATGGACATTTTGACAAGTATGACAGCATTCATCTAGTGGGTCAGAGGTGTCCGCTGCTTCTTTGAAGTTTAGGAATCTTCTGCAGTGTTTATGTGCCTGGGTGATGTGCGCAGGTAACGCTTCTGTTTATTTGGAGCCATGTTGCAGATTTTCACGACAAAGCGAGGAAAGTTTCTCGTCTCTCTGAACTCGCCGGCATGTCGGCCGCTCGCAGAAACAGGTTTCATATACGCAGTGTTATATGTTGTTCCATGCGAGTGTTGTCATGGCAACGTTACCTTCAACATTAATGGGTCTTCCCGAAACAGCTCCAGGCCCCTCGGAGGAGAGAAAAGCTACTGTTAGTGTTGCTGGGAGACCGCTGTAATGTTTGTCTAACGCCGGCCTTCACACTTCTTCTGCTGAATCGGCTTTTTCTGCGCGTCCCACGTTACTGCAACTGACTGTCTGCCAGACGCAAGTTTACCTAAAGACTCCTGTATATGTGTCACAAACAGAAACTGATGTCAAATACTGCAGAGCAATTCCAGCGTTATGGACGTGACATTTTCAGTCAAAATCTGAAATATAAATTCTCACAGAATGTTTTTATTATCAATATATGAAATCATCTGTTTGTATTTTACCAAAGCCCTGTTGATAGAGTCCAGACATCAGAATGGAAAAAAAATGGAAATATACATGCATAATAATTGTGACAAACTTTGTAGGATTTCTGTGAATTAAAATACACAAACCAGAAGCAATAACAGCCAACAAATGAAGAACAGATGACTCTTAAAAATAAGAGTTATTATAAGAGACTCATAAAAATAGTTGTTTTACTCATTTATGAGAAATATGACCTCACATATTTAAACCAACAAATATTGACATCTGAAGTCTGATGAAAAGCTTTGAGAGAAATGTTATTTTTCTTTATAGTAAGCTTGACATTTGCCTGGATTGTCCTGCAGTTTTATCATCAGATCTTCGTGATCCGGCTGAATAAAGTCAGTAGATGCACAGTGCAGATTTGATTTTCTGATCCTAATCTTGGACTGATGTTTATTTTTATTTCTGCAGTGTGTGTATGTGTTTGTGAGAAGGGACAGAAGTGTATAAAAGCAGGTGTGGAATGTGGAGTTGTGCTGTTCACACTGCTGTCGTATAAGTGTGAAGCAGCACATAAGGATCCTGCGGCACATCAAACGCTGTCCGCTGTTTGGCCACACAAACAGAACGGGCCTTTGAAGCCCAAAACTGCCCTTCACGACCCGGATTGTTTATAGAAACTCTCGTCTCAATAGCTCGACTATAAACACTAGAGAGAAATCTCGCTGTCTTCTGTCTGGAGCCACATCTGCATTCAGATAAAACATTATAAATGAGGGATTTGTTTGTGTCTGGTTGATAAGTGGGAGACAATTAATGGTTTATGCTATTAATTCCGTGTAAATATGGTACATTTCTGTTTGCTCATGTGGTATCTGAAATCTTTCTTTATTTCTCCCTCCACAGATGATGTCGCAGTGCATTCTGGGAAGGGTCCACGCAGAATCAGGTCAGTATTAGAGATTGTTGTCGTCTGTCTTGTGTTTCGTGCTGTTCTGACTTGATTATTTCTTATTTCCATTGAACTGATTGTACAGTTTTATTCAGCTGTACTGTTCCACTCCGTCCAGATGATTTTCCTTTCATTTACAAGCCAGTGGAAGAGATCCAGTCAGCCACAAATCCACAGCGTTTCTTTTATCAAGATCTCATTTATTTTGTGCTTTGGATTGCTAAATCAAAACTGTGAGGTGTAAAATAAATCTACAGCGTCACACTTTCTGGCAGGATTATTTTTCTGAAAGAGCAATAAAATCCCACAGACTTGCATTATGGGTTATCTGTGGGCTTGTGAAGTCTGACGTCACACACCACCACACAACCACAAACAACCAATAATTGTAATATACACTCATGCAGTGCTATAAAACCACAATCCTAACCTTTGTCTTCACAATGAAATTCAAGCAATTTTTATGAATGATTAAAATACAGTTTTCTGAGATTCCTGGAGAAGACCGTGAGTTTATCTTAAATGTGTTATATAAATAAATAGTGGAGATTGGACCCAAAAACAGTATTCAACAAGCAGACATCCAGAATAATTTTCAACCAGTTCCAACACCAACATTTTGTAAAAGATGTAAATGTAGTTTTTAAGATGATATAGTTCATTTCATTCATCTGATTTTTTAAATGAAAACTTTTGAAAACAAAATCAAAGAGAAATTTTATAGGCGTTGCATTTTTTATGACTGTGAGTTGTTTGATTTTAAATGTCTTGAATGTCTCAAATCTTGATCTCAATTTTACCCAGAAGTATGACGTGTATAAGAATGATGTCAGTAAGATTTTTCATTTGCTGTAGTGAAGTGACCAGGCGTTATAAACACATCTCACACTGATTGTGTGTTTCTGTTCCGCTGTAGATTTCTTCTCCATTGATGGACCTGTTTAACACTTCATTGAGTTTGAGGATTTGAGTAAATCCTGTTCAACACATACGACATCGCTGTGTGTGTCACAGCTGTCCGTCTCATCCGTGTGTGATGGAGAAAGAGCTGTAAAGGTCAGTTCACACACGTCATGTGCTTAATTAGAACATGACAACATTGTGTATTGTTGGGTTTATTCTCCAGTAAATTGTGTTGGGAAACATTGAGCCGCCACTGACTCAGAAGCAGTGAAAACCGCTTCATTTGTTAGTGTTGCTGGAAAACAGTTGAGAATCACACATTTGTGTCGTCATGTCATCAAGCACATCTGCGTAATGATGAACTGCTGTACAACTGTCTTGTTGCTTGACCTCGACTGAGACGCACGGACACGTGTTTAGAGTAACATTACTGCCAGATGTGATGATTTATATGTTTTGAAACATGAGTAGAGTTCGCTGGTGTGTGGTTTCCACTGAATTCTTGCTTCTGCTCTCTTCCGTCTCGTGCATTGACGTACGTAGCTTACGGTTTCTGTTCCGTGAGATTATGTAACTCAATGAGCTGCAGATGTGATCTCGAGCCGCTGCGACGCTCCGTTATGGTTCCGCTTTGCCTTTGTAACCTGTCATCATAAAACATAATCACTTACTCCCATCAAACTTAATTCACCTCATAAACTCTTTCCCGCTCTTCGTGTGCCGGTTCTTTCAGAGAACACGCGAGTTCTGCGGACACGTTCTGCGTCACCGCCGCAGGTACGGCGTGATGCTTGATGAATCAGATTAGATGACGCTTCACTTTCTACACACGTGATACTGATTCACGGGGTCATGACGTTAGTCTGTGGTTTTGGGTTGTAGATCAGATGTTGTTTTTTTGTTGATGACTGACAATAAAAGAAATTAACTGCTTCAAGATCACAGTTGGATTAAGGTCCAAATAGATTTTTAACTAACTAGATTTCAGGTCATTCAAGTCAGTGATTGTTGATTGTTGATTGGACAGACGGCCTCTTCACATCGGCTCAGAATAACATTCATTATGAATCTTGAGTCTTTATGCTGATAGTTAATATCATCTGAAGTCTTGAGACGGCACATCCATGATCTCTTCAGATCTTGAACTCTCGCTTTAATCTTACACCACAATACGTGACATTTTTAAAGTGAACGTTTTTGCACAATACACAATGTTCCTTTTCATTCAGTCCATTCTTATCGTTCTTGCAATCGTTTTCTGGATTATCCAGGTAATCTTTGGCACTCTTGGGATGAGCACAGTGTTATTTCTGAAAGACTGTATTTTCCTCCCCTGCGTCTGTCTTATTTAAACGTTTTCTTACAGATTCTTGAAGATGAACACATTAGATGATGCCAGAAGTATCAGACTATCATTAGCTGTTCAGTACTTTCAGTCCTGCTACTGGATCTGAATGAAAGGCTATTGGAAAAGATTAGAACAAATAACTTTTCTGTAAAATTACAGATGAAATCGGTTCATCTCTAATAATTAATTAATAATTAACTCACTAACACTCACACTACTATAGTTTACCCATGCTATCTGTATTAAAGCTGTGATTCATTGTCTTAAGTGTATAGATGAATTGGTTATATAAATGATCTTAGACTTGTTTGCATAACTCTTGTGTGTCTATGACATCAGATTAGACATTATTTCTCAGGATGTCCAGTAGACACACAGGTGTTGTGCACCTGTCCACAGAGACGACATTCCTCTCCTCGTGCAGAAACACATGACGCGGTCCAGAGGAGTCTCGGCTCAAGAAAACTATGGTATGGTTTCCTGACTTACTGGAATGTTTGTCTCTGGGCGACACAGACATATACAGTCTGTTCATTTAAACATTTACTCTAAAGCAATGAGACGGATCAAGTGTTGCCGTGGACACACCATGACACATACTGTGGTAAAGTCACTGTAATGTCTTATTTCTGCTGATATGATGACAAGACAACGATGTTCAATCAAAAGATGTGTTTAGTAAGTGTAATAATCATAACAAATCTTTCACCATATTTGATAGTTCTTTGCAGTCACTGTGGGTGTAGTCATTATGGATGCGGGTCATTAATATTGAATGTGATGTCAGAGGTGTATGTAAAGTATATGAGCTGTTTTACAGTAGCTTTGAGTTTCCTCCATCCAATCAGATCTGAGTGTGTTTAGTGTGTAGATGTGTTCATGTGAATGAGAGCGAGACTGTCTGAGGTTAAGATCTGTGAATACTGCTGTGACTTAAAAGAGATTTATTATCAGTCTAATGTCATAACATCTGAACAAACATATATATATATAGAGAGAGAGAGAGTCAGAGAGAGAGAGAGAGACAGACAGAGAGACAGAGAGAGAGAGAGAGAGAGAGAGAGAGAGAGAGAGACAGAGAGAGAGAGACAGAGAGAGAGACACAGAGAGAGAGAGAGAGAGAGAGACAGAGAGAGAGAGAGAGAGAGAGACAGAGAGACAGAGAGAGAGAGAGACAGAGAGAGAGAGAGAGAGAGAGAGAGACAGAGAGAGACAGAGAGAGAGAGAGAGAGAGAGAGAGAGAGAGAGAGAGAGAGAGAGAGAGAGAGAGAGAGAGAGAGAGAGACAGAGAGACACAGAGAGAGAGAGACAGAGACAGAGAGCGAGAGCGAGAGAGAGAGAGAGAGACAGTTGTGTTTGGTGTGTGTACAGTGGCCTAAAGAAATGAATGCATATCATCATAACAAAATAAATGCAGCTTGAGCTTTTCTTACAGTTCACTTTCTGAACTCTTTCAAAGCCATTCTTGTTTTATTAAGTTTCTGTTTCTCATGTGATTTTTAGGATGTGTGAAGTGAGTGACTTTGTTCACACAGGTGTCTATCAGAGTAACCACAGGTACATTTACTATACACATGATCTTATTTGTGTCGTATATATGTGAAAGATATATATACATACATACCGTATATACAAATGAATAAGCATAAAATACTCTTGCATGACGTACAGTGGATGGACAAATGAAATGATTTGTAATAATTTAGAGTATACAATATATTCAGAATGAGTGTCTAACATCATTGTGTTTTCAGTTTTATATTACCATTATTTCATAAAAGTACCATTTCCTTTTCAAAATGATTTGAATGGACTATTTGAAACATGCAGAATAGCAGCGCACATTTGCTGGGAAATGGTATTGCTGAGCTCATCACTTTGCTGAAACTTCATCCAATAAAACAATTTATGAGTTGTGCTGATGTGCAGCTGGCCGCTCCATCACTAATGGCTTTTAAATGTGCTGGTGATTTACGCTTTCACTTACCTTTCACCTCAACTACAGCACGCTGCTCCACATTCTCCCCCTGCGCTCGTCTGCAGGCCAAATCTACGCTACTGTTTCTCATTTTATTGCAGTCTTTGGCCAGAAGAGTCTTTCTCACAGGTGCCAGTGGAGATGAACTGCACGTTTATTCAGACTAGATCATATCTAATAGATCTGTGCAGGTTTGTGCAGCACATGGACATGGATTGAAGCGAGGGCATTGCCCACCCAGACAGAATAAATCTTATTAGTCGTAACGGCGGTAGTGAATGACTTCGACATCATTGGGCTGTTCCTATCAGAACCACAAACTCTTTTAACCGTGATGAAATAAAATCTGCTCCCTGTGTACGACCGCATACTGTAGAGATTTGAGTTATGTAGTCACGATTCATTTCAATCCAGGTTCAACGGCAGAAAGCGGCCATTTTACACCAATGAAACGCAAACGGTGCGTGAAATCCCCGGCTGTTGAGCGAGTACAAAGAACTTCAGGAGGGCCGATGAACTTTGTGATAGCGCTGCGTGAAGGATAAACAAACATCTATTAGCTCTGCCAAGCCTGTATTGTTCAGCTCCTCTTCAGTTGTCAGTGTAACCGTTTTGAGAAATTTGTCTTGAGAAGAATGTTCCTGTGAAGTCTTATCACATCTGACACAAACTCATTCTTCTGAAGTCCAGCTGATGTTTGTGATCGTCTATATATAGTGTCTGTAGTGAGGAGGTCATCTCGGGTCTCTTTCATGTCACCTGATAATCTCGCTAATAGCCTGAGCTCGTGCTACGCTCCAGCTAACGCTTTGATTTCGGTTCTGTTTGCTTCTCAATCATCAGTGTTCTTTTGTTTTGTTTTTTAAAGCAGGCGGTACTGAAGATGCCAACATGGCTTCTCAACCGGGTTTATCGTCAAGACTTCCTCGGCTAACCTGCATGACTGGAAAGTTAAGTTGTGCTAGTGAACAGAATGATTACTGTAAGTTCTTCACCAGCACTAAACCACTACTAATCTAGTTGTCATGAATCAGTCTGTGATGGTTTGGTCTCTTCAGCAGGATTGGCTCTTGTAGGTGATGATATTCTCAGATCTTATGCTCAAGTCATGCTCATGATCTTTACTGTACTGTACATCAGATGTCGTATCCAAAAACACCGTCTAATGTTCTTCTTAGCATGTTTCGACGCGTGTCATGGTTAAACTTGTATTATGTTTAATTAAACACCTTTGGTTGTTGGTTTAGTGGTTAAAGCTCTGTGCTGAATTGCCTTTCCCTTCAGCAAGATGTTATCTGCTGTGAACACACGGAGATATTTGATCTTGATTGAAGTTCTTCATCTCTGTAGCTGCTGTATGAGGAGTCTGTCTGTAAATTCAGGTCAGTGGTGGTTTTGGCTCGTGTGCTTTTGGCTCGAAACATCAGCGACTCTTTCCCTGAATTCAGTCTGTGTTGAAGCATCAGCCGGCTGTTAAACACACGGATCTCGTCCATCTGTAGTGTGTTACTTGTGATTGTGTTTAAATGTTAACAGAAAGAGAAGGAAATAGAAATATAAAGCGAGCGATATCGAGTTTCGGGGATTGAATGGATCTGTTCTGCTGGCTGTCGGCCGAACGCTCTGATGGATCCAGTTTGTGTTGATGTGAATCCTGAAGTAAAAGCAGCTGACCGCTGCCGTGTCCTGAAAATCTGTAGAAAAATGTGTGGATGTTATTGCATTGAAAAACAAAATATCAATCCAAGTGTCATTTATTTACAGAAAGACGGCACACGCACGCCGTTTAATGCAAAATATGGATGAGAAGAGGTTTGTTAGGTATGTAATAAACTGGAGATGTCAAACATTAGTGGATCATAGTCTATATAGTTTATGTGATGAACTACACCTGTGTGCACTGAATAACATTCACATTAACACTGGACTGGTGCAGAGAATAAAGCGGTGTGTGTTTAATATTGTATTATCTGATGCAAAGACACATGAGAGATGAGACTTCAGTATCAATGAGCTGGTGTCACACACATCCTGATGAGGATCTCAGATGAATTCAGCACATGGTAGAGAATAGAGAAACATTCAGAAGTCATGAGACCGATTACAGAAGTGACATTTAATCTCATGACACATAATGACAAAATGAGAAAGACTGAAGGTCAGATGTCAGAACTCGTCTGGAAAGCATTCATCATCATCATCATCATCATCATCATCATCATCATCATGTTTATCCAGATATAATGTTTTTTCATGTTGTTTCAGGTTGATTTTGTTTATTCTGAACAGAGACTTAATTATTCATTCAGAGATTCTATCTGTGTTTGTATGTTTATAAAATGATCTTTTTGATTTGTTGTTTATGGAGACAACAGTACTTATGTAGTGACAGTTTCATACAGACTCAACAGGATTCAAACTCATGAATCATCTGAATCATTATGGAAAGAGTCATGTTGTTTGAGGATGATATAGATAATGGATCAGATGAATGGGTTTTGTTGTTGAGTTCAGTAGTGTTTTTAAGCGGTCCACATCCATCAAGATCATCCAACAGAGACAAAATAATACAAAACAATATATATCAACAGTATAGTCAAGTATATCATATGTTTATATGATTGTGTTAGTGTGGATTACAGGTCAGGCTGATTAACTTTCATTCGTTGTGATTTGTTTTCCAGTGTTTTGGGTTCAGAGAGTTTAATTCATGAGCGTTGATGAACCGAGATCGACCCAGTCCAGAGATTCATGAGGTAATGCTGAATGTTTCTGAGAAGATCCCTGATCTCCCACTGGGTTCAGACACGTGCCAGTGTTTCTCTGCTTCATCATTCATTGGCTTTACATTGACTTCAGTAATGTTAGTATTGAAGTAGGTGTTATTGATTGCTGTTGTTTTGATATTTAAAGGATGATGATGATCTGCAGCCGGTCGAAGTAAACTCTGATAGTATTATAATGTAAAACATTATTGTTCCACAGTGCATCTTATATGAATCTCAGAGTTTACTCATATTCTGTGAGCTCTTCTAACAGTAACTGGGTGGTCTGGAGTGTTTATAAAGAAATCTTCCTGTATTCCTATAACTCCAGCACACACACATGGGCGTGTCTATCAGCACGACCAAATGTTATAATGAACCGCTTACAGATGCATGTGTGTTTGTTAACCGTTTTAAGAACAACACGATGGATATTTTCTTAAGTGCTGTTAAACATTAGCATGTTATAATAACAACAAACAGTGTGTTTGAAAAGCCGTAGTAAACGTATGCTTTGAATGACCGATTTCATGTGTAAAGTGTGTTGTATTACTGCATGAAGACCGTTGACTTCCTGTGCAGTATGTTGAACACATTCTCATGATTTGATCTGTATGTTTTTAATCGCACGTCTCACAGCAAACTGAACTCAATGTGACGTACTGCTGATGGAAATTGTTGCGTTATTCACGATTAGTTTTCTGTGTAATAGTAGACGGGACACGTCGTATTCTGTGCTAGTATTCTACACCTCATTCTTGTTTATAATATAACGGCTCTTGATTGTGATTGGTCAGTAGTTGTTTTTAGTCATGATAATTCACAGTCATGAGCTCTTAACAACATAAGCACATATCACAGCACAGATGAGTTTAGAAAGAAAGATCTTTGATTTCTGTGTGAACTGCACTTGAGTCTTTAAACACTGAGCACCCTATAATTATTAACATAATAGGAAAAGTGGACTCTTTAAAGAAACAAGATTTTAATATTGTTTTTTTGTTGGATACCAGGCCATATGGGATTGACTCTTAATGAACAAGCAGATAAAGCAGCACTTCTGTTGTCTGACGTTAATCCTATACTGAATCTGTACATTTACAAAAATGGCAAATGGAACGAATGCGAAAATAACAAACTATATGAGGTGAATCCAATATTAAATCAAGGACTTCATTGTTATTATTTTGAGAACAGATACGATCAGGTTGTTTATAGAAGACTCACTCACTCATATTTATTAAAAGAGAAGCCGGTTTGTGATTTGTGTAAAACATATTTTAATAGGACGTCCTTGTTTAAATGATATTAGACAACGTTTTTATTCAGAAAATATATTAATGGACATTTTTAAAAAGGTTTCTCCTGGAATAATTTTAGAAAATATTAAATTGAAAAATTGTTTGTTTTTGTATATTGATGGGTGTTTTTTTTAAGACAAAATTGTTTAATTATTTGAAGTGATTGGTATTTTTGTTTATTTTTTTATTTTTGTGTGTTTTTTAAATACTGTTGATTGCCATGAATATAGCCATTGGTGCTGATATGGCGATAAAATAAATAAATAAATAAATAAATAAACCCTCTTATAACCTCCAGATGTGTAAATGAAAGTGAATGAGTCATTGCAGTGTCACAGGATGATCTTAATAGCACTACACACCTGAAAGTGTTTATTTGCTTTTGACAATGTAATGAAAGCTTGAGGATTTGTTGCACAAGCTGAAAGAGAACATGATTTCCGCCTTAGTGTTATGGGCTGTAAGAGATATAGATTTCAAATCTAGTGAATGTGCAGATTACAGTATGAATGAAATTATGATTTGAATGATTCAAATGTTTTCATGTATAGTCGAAGTTTTTGCTCAGAGCAGTTAGCAGAAACTAATGAGACATGTACAGTATGGACATTATATGATTTTTAAGGTTTAAATAGTTTTCTATACAATTTGAATTGATTTAACATACGTTCAGCTTTATTTTTATGGCATATTACATTTTTCTTCAGTATCATGCCGTCCTAGTAGTTAAAACTGTAATTAAAACTGTTTTTATAATCTCAATGCTGTTTATCTTGATTATTCTGTGTCACATTATAAAATGTTAAGCAGATTTCAAGCAATAACTAATTCTTGTTTTTCTTTTTACAGAAGTGTTTCTTCATGAGGTCATTTCATTTGTTTCTTCAGGTTTGTTTCAACTTCTGCAAAAACACAATCCACAAACTCGTATTATTCATGACTCAACTCTGATTCTGAAATATTCTCAATGACACCATGTATTGCATAATGTCAGATTTGATCAGGAAACACGTTTGGTTTGTGTTTGAAAGTCATTTAAACACACAAAGAGTTTCACACGCTTCTTAAACACAAATATATAAACAGTTGACAATCACGGCGAGAGCTGTAAAGTCACTCATGAAAACTTTAAACAGAACAAAACGTTCCTGACGCAATCCTGACCGAAGATAAGTGTTGTTCGCTCGATGTTTTCAGAGATTATTCACATGTGATGTGCGCTGAAAGACGGCTGTCAGCTTAGACAGAGAGAAACGGTGAGACGCCCTTCCTTTAGCCTGAAGTGAGATTTTCACTCATAATTCCTTCATTGTGTTCTTCACGAGCGTTTACACACCGCTGCGAGAAACAATGCCGGCCTGTTGTCGGATATTTTCTCTGCTTTATTTGAAAGCTTTAATTAAAGTGGAATTTTAGCCAAAAGGGAGCGACACGAACCAGCGTCTGAATGAAAATGACTGGAGGTGTGATAGAGATTAGATTGATCTAAACCTCAGACCTGTACGTGGGAATTTCCCAGAGTTTTCTCTTACGCTTCACTGAAGTGTCGACATTATCACACATGTTTCTTCTCAATTTCCTCCAGAAAATTAAAATGAGTTAGTTGTTTCTTTTCTGGTTGGCACTCAGATTCTTCAGAGACGACGTGTGTAAATGTACCTGACATCAGATGTTTACAATAACCAGACTCAGATTTGCTGATGTGTTAAACCTGTTACAGTATTTATTATTCAGTAGTAAATATTGTGGAAAGTGTCATCTTAATGTAAATGTAAATATATATAAAAGTGATCAGGTTTGCATTAGTTTTCAGTCCTGATGAAATTGAATTTATAATGAAGAAAAACACATAAATGTTCTTTTCTTTTAAAAACTCTATTGATCGTTTTGACAGCGTGTTTCTTCACAGACGTGTCTCACGGCCCCTCTCGTCCACACGTACAGACGTGTGCGCAATCCTGCGGTTGTCCGTGTTGCGTCTAGACAGGTGTGTGAAGAGCTGATGGAGGACGCTCCACCTCTTCTGTCAATCTCTCCTGTGAGGGATGGAGTCCAGGACCGAGCCTTCAATCATCACGGCGCTGGCAGTGCGGAAGAGCACGTCAGCAGACAGATAAGCCATCTTACAGCAACAGAAGAGCTTGAAGCAGGTGGAGCGGTGGACTCTGATGTGGAGATTAACAGAAAGAGGGATTGATGGAGGCCGGAGAGAACCTGATGAGGTGAGCGCCATCCATCATGCGGTAAAAGCCTTCGGGGTGCAAGCGTCGTCTTTTATGAGGGCTTGTTCCTGATCTTCAGATAAGTGCATTCAGGGTCTCCAAACGCCATATTTCACAACATTATGACTTCGGTCCAATGTCCTGCACTTTGACCCTTCACCTGGAAATGTGACCTCTGTGTGCCAGTGTAACTCCTCCAAATATTCAGCCGTAAAAATAATGAGCATTTCTCAACATCTGTTCACAATATTAGAGGAACGAGGTTTTCCCAAAAATACACTTTAAAAACTGTCTCTGTCTTTAATAACTTTAAGTGTTTGGTATGTTTTAATATTTTTCCAATTGTGTAGACACCTTTATCAATATTATTCTTATTATATATATACACACAGCCCAAGGCAAATATTTTGTACATGTTCTTGCCAATCAAAGTTGATTCTGATTTTGACTCGACCCAGAGTTGAAAAAAATATGAACAATCCCACTCGTTGGGTTAAATGAATCCTAAAAGTTTTTTAACATAAATGTTAAAACAAGCAACAACCCAACATTTTTTATTAAAATCTTATTGTTTGGCCTTCGCAGCAGGGATTACCAACGTTTTTTTGTAGAAATGTGAATGCTTTAAATTTTAATCCTTCACTAAATTAACCATGGTTTTATTACAGATAAAAAAACATGGTTATAGTTAAATCATTGTAACTACTAATAAACCATGATTTTGATATTTTACCAATAGTAGCCATAGGTTGGTGTTTGTAGAAAAGCTGTGGTTATACAAATGATAATCGCTCTGCTAAATAACTGAATACTGGACTTTTACTATAGTAAAAAGCATGTGTGTTTTTATAAATAAGACCCTTTATTTATTATTTGTGTCTATAAACATGAGAGAATTCCTCAGATATGATGTTCTCCTGATATATACCGTGGTGATTTGAGAATACTGTGGTATTTAGATGGCAGTTTAAAGACTAATTCACACTAATGTTACAGACACGTTGATTTCAGTTGAAGGCGTTTGTTGTTAGATCAGTGTGAATTAGTTTTAAGATTCCTCTAATAACGTCACAGCATTACAAAACTGGATAAGATGGTTTTAATCTCACACATTTAAAATATTGTAATGCTTTACTTCTCTGTACAGAGCTTCTTATTGTGTTGAGAAGTCAATGTTAGCTGTGTCTAATCTGAAGCCTCGGGAGAATAACGTCTCGAACCCGAGCGATGACGACAGAGACAATGTCCGAGAGCTTCTAAAAACACAGACGCAGGTAAAATCATGTTATTTCAGCAGAAAACACAAACACTTTAGATTTACTATCAATAGAGAAACAGAATGGTTTGGTGATGGCATCCATCAGCAGAGGATTACGAGATAAACCCTAAACTCTTGACATTGAAGGTTTATTATCGAGTCCCTCATTAAAAGCATACGGTAAAATAACAGGATTAGAATAAAGATTTGGGGTTTTGTTATTTTGCATGAAGATTTCCATTCTTCATGATTTATTCTAAATGTCTGATGCATTTTCACATTCAGATGAGTATGTTAGGTGTTGTGTACTCCTCAGACATGATGACTGTTTAGGGAACTGTTTACTAAGTGTTGTATTTGGCAGTTATTGCTGTACTTTACAGGCAAGTTGTGATAATGGCACATTAAAGTGTATTAAATAAACTGTAATCTGTGACGATGGAGGAAATGAATTAAACGGCTATTAGAGAGGATGGACAAACACAAGTCTTACTTTAGTAAAAACAGCATTTTACATTCAGAAAAATGTTGTATCTTCCGTCTCCTCCGCTCTGTGAGATACTCGTCTAAAGTCTTCACTGAGGTCCTGTATGTCATATATTTACTTAGACGTGTCCACAGTCAAGCATTGCTAATAATCATGTTGTTTCTCTTACTGTACGTACAGTATTAACATGTTCAGTAGTGTATGTGTGTGAGGTGAGACAATGCTCTTATTCAGCTCGGTGTGCTAAAGAAAGGCTTTAAGGACCACACAGAGATCTGAGTGGCTGCCGAGGGCCCGCTGGCGTCAGATGGACCCGCGACGTCGAGCGATCCGTTATTATCTCAGGCTGTATGACAGGCTGTAATCTCTCAGCTTACAGAAGGGAAATGCTTCACTGACTGAGATGCCCTTCAGCGAATCACACCAAACAATACATCACTTGATTTGTGTTCTGTACCGCACCCGTGTGTCTGTCATGACCCTTGTACACACACACACATATTACTGACAATACGGGTGGAGGACAATGGCGTTCTGTGTGAGGTGTGTAAATACAGACGCTGCTGAGGTGTGAAGACGATAAAGACGACTGAAGATCATCTCTGCTGTTAAAGAATGAAATCAGACAAGAATATAATTAAACAAACGAGCCTTAAATCATGTGTCTAGTGTAAATGACTAAATCATTTCCAGTCTGTAGTGTTTTATTCTACTAAATATTTCTAATACTTCAGATAATCAGTTCACTGTAGTAAATACTATAAAATACGACAGTATTCATCATTA
>CM032796.1:445000-470000 GCA_019155185.1 Beaufortia kweichowensis
TTACACGCGGTCACACCACACAACACATGCTATCAACTTGATGTCTCGCTCGCTATCTAGATCGCATGAAACCGATCTCGCTCGTTTCCATCCGAGCGTGTCCTAATAACCCCATAAAACAACAGAGCACATGGATGAAGTCTTTGATAGAGACTTGAGCGCTCTCCAACGTCTCACGAGAGCCAAGATGGCAGAAGACGTGCTGATTGAGTGATAGGGTCTCGTCGTGCTCCGTCAGACTTCTCAAGCCAGCGGTTATTGCTGTGTTTTTGTGACTCATTGATCGTCACACGTGTTCCTGTGAATTACACAGACGTTCATGTGTGCTGATCTCTCACCAGATGCTTTTGTCCCCGCAGGCTTACTCAGATGTACGGTCGAGAGGTTCGACCGCAGTACACACACCTGACGTCATGTTCCAGAACCCGAGGCTGTCGTTTACTCGATCCAGGGTTATCTTGGCACAAGCATTGCTGTATTTACTAGCATATGCTGCTGAAAACTCTTGAATCAGATAAGAACTGATCCCAGTCCAGTCCCAAGGGTTTTGATTTCTTCACTGTTTCTTTGCTATGGTCGCCTCTGACTTGCACACTGGATGACGTTATATTTATTTATATACATATATATATATATAATCCAATACTTGGAAAAAAATGTTGGGTTGTTTTAACTGATGGATGGGTCAAATATGGACAAATAAAAGATTTAGTTTAAGAAACTACTTTCACGGTTTGTAATATGTAAAAATATCTCTCTGTGTAATACATTGATTATGATATTATACTCATTTCATATGAAACTAGCATAGACACTATAAGAGAAATAAGCCAAACGCTCGTTTAGTTTGCTCGCTGTGTGATGTTGTAATGTGAGTGAAATATGTTGTGTAATTGTTGTATTTCCTGTACTGAAGTCTCTTCTGTGGAGCTGATTGGAAGCAGTACACATTAGGAAAAGTGCTGTAGAAATGAAGAATCAGTCCCCACATGTGGCTTCTCAGAATACCAACTATAACCTCAAGATGTTGTAAAGCAGTGATGTGGCAGAACTAAAGCCCACAACTGCATTTATCTGACCGCTGAGCTGGGAATCCATTTCATTTATCTGCTGTAGACATACACGGATCTTTCTCTCTTATTCAGACGCTTTTGTCCTTTCTATATGTCCACGCTAAGAAACTGCGTCTGAAGCCTCTCTCTCTTCATCTGACACGCTGATAGACCACCCAAGAAAACAGCTTCAGGATGAGGAAGTTTTCGCTCTTCAGGGTCATAACACACGTGATGTATACGCTCATTTTCTCTTTACATCACACAACTTTATTACCATAAAGAAACGTGAGGTTTCAGTCTACTGTTATTGATTTGAAGAGAGATTACAAACATTTAACAAAAGTAAAACTATTATGTGTGTCTATATGGGCTGGAGTCTGATGATGGTTCTTCTGTTGTCAGCACCTCCTCTCGTGTCCATTAGGATGATAAGGTCTCTATTGAAGTCGTGCCAGAGGAAGATAATGGCGTCTGTGACAGAACAGCCTGCCGTGTTGCCCGTCTAATGACAGCTGCTCTCTTTATCTCTAACAGGCGCCCCGCGTTTGGACCCGCGCCTTTTATCACCCGCCAGAACCGGCTACTGTTGCCAGTCGAAGCCCTCGAGGTCAGCGTGCGCTTCGGGCAGACCCAAACATATCTGAGAGGATGCAGAAGTGTCCGTAAACAAGAATGTGCTCTTGTAAACAAGACGAGTAAACAGATGAGAGGTTAACGTATACAATCACATCCTCTTCTATCTGTCATTGCTCTTCTTCATTGACCCGTCTCATATACGACTCATCATCATCATCATCATCATCATCATCACACATGAGCCCTGAGTCAGCTGAGAGCAGATCTGTGGTTTCCTCAGTGGGTTTCTGGATCTGAACTCTGTTGTAAATTATACTGGACTGTATTTCTGGAGTCCCTCGAGGCACTTCTGTTCATAATATTCAATATTAAATTGATGCAGTTTGTGACCATCGTTCTATTTACGACGTCAATCATAAACCCACAAGAAAACACAGAGGCGCCACAGGTCCAGTGCTTTCAAACGAAATATTTGGCCTGTATTTGTGTCTTTGTTTGTCTCTGAGTAGAAATCAAGTTTCAGGAAATAAGCAGAAGTAATGTGAAAGGTCAAACAAAGCTGACTTCAGTGTCTGCTATGATAGATTTAATAGAGCTTTTAGCCTAAAAATAAGAAAAACAAAGTGTTGACATACATTTAGCATATAGAGCTCTACATTTACCGGTCATGTGTTTTCATTTATCCTACAGCGATGACCTTGATTTTCTGGCCGTGTCTTGTGTGTAGATGGATATGGAAGAGAAAGTCAAGTGGACTAATTCTGACCTAGTTTCAGCTCGGGCAGCGTGACAGCCTGTGGTTTGCTTTGGTTTTATTTGGTATGGTAAAAGAGAGTAAGTAATTCTGCATGGCTCCATGATCCCGTTGGGACTGTAGAGTTTGGCGTGCCAAATTCATAAACTCTGAGACATGCTGTTGTAGATTTTGAAGGATGAATGTGAAGGAATGTGTTATTCTGCTGTATCGCTGATCATTCTATACGTTGTGTTTAAAAGACAGGTGGATGATTTCTGACAGAGTTTGGAACAAATCATTCACTTGGTCTCACAGGTAGAACTGACCTAATTTTAGAAATCGAACAATAACACGGCAAATGTCACGATGAATTCCACTGAAAACATTCTTATAGATTATTTTCCACAATGCCCGGGGGGATTGCCAGGGCTGGTTGCTAAGGTTTCCAGTGGTTTTTAATATGTTGCTATATGGTTTTCAGGGTGTTCTGAGTGGTTACTTACTGACCCAAATCTCTATCAGGTTCTTTATTCATAGAAGACTGTTCTGGTTTCATCTGCTGCTGGTAGTTAATGATTAACTTTACCTGGATTATAATCATAATAATTATATAGATAATTTTTTTAGATATTGATCTACTATCTGACAGATCTTTATATATGAACGTGATAAATGTCTGTCCGATGACAGCTTTGTGTTTCCCAGATCTCACACGTGTGAAATGAGAGATGATGATGATGCCAAACGCTCGTACCCAGCACAACTGGAGGTGATAAATGAGTTTAATTCATCTGTCCTTCACAACAGAGAGGAAAAACTAACAAATGATCGTAAAAATTAATCGATCTCACGCGGTGGAAAAAGTGACGGGCTGTAATTCTCTTTATTATTTCTCTAGGGCACTGAGATTAAGAGCCATATGTGTGATGTGCATTTAGATCTGATGTGAATCCTTCAAATAAAGAGACAGAAATGAGCCGGCCGTATGTGTAAAGATCACGTGTGCTGGTGGAACTGGGAAAAGGTCTGAAATAACGTCTGTAGGTCATGTCACACTGTTGTTTCCTTATTTACTCGTGTTAATGTGATCTCAGCGACACGGGCCGTCTTAAGGTCACATCATCGCTTCAAAAGTTGGTCAAGAGCGTGTAGAATTAGTCTGTAAATCATCTTTAACCTTCCTCACATGTGTACGCTGCCAGGTGTCTGCGCTCAGATGTTTCTTCATCTTTAGCGCTGGACTGAAGAGACTTTCATCCCCTCCAGGTTCCTGTAGTTTCTGTAATAAAGACACATATTGTTGTGATTATTCTGGTGGAATGGAAATGTTTTCATGTATCTGCAGTGTCATAGATTTGCTGATGCTTAAGAATGCCGCAGGTATTATTATCCTGAAGCTTTAGAGTAAATTCCCTAATGAGTCTCTAATAGTCTTTATACAAAAGCCTTTCTTGTTCTGGAAAAAGATTTCTGGGCAATTCCATGCAGGTTTTTCTCAAAGGTTTTCATCATACTGATGGTTTAAATCCTCATGTGAGGTCTCTTAAAGCATTTGTTTCTGTTTAAATCATGATTTTTCAGATAAAGTGCTGTTTTCAGAGTGGTCATAATATATCATGTTGAGATTTGCATGAAATCGCCCCGATGTTTTTTAGACGAATGTTGTTTTCATCTAGAGTTTTGTCTGGGTCATTTTGCAGAATCCCAGTATCATACTGCACTGTTTCAACTCTGTTAATCTTAATGGAAAGTGAAAATCATTCTGGAGGTTCAAATAAACAGCTTTAATACATGTAGTATGTCTGTGTTTGAAAGCTTTTGTGTTTCTGTCTTCAGTAGTTCTGCAGATTTATAGAGACTCTGTGCAGGCGGCGTTTACCACAGAAACTGCTTATTTACTCTCCGGACTTACATTTCAAACAGCATGTCGTCTTGTGTAGTTGTTTGTTGAAACACTATAATATTCTAGTAAGGAGTAGAAAATGTAATGAAACAGCATCTTTTCATAAAATCCTAAAACCGCGAGTTGAGCCGTTATACAGAGAGACCATTAACCGCTAAAGAGAATTCAGCCAAGTCGACATCTTTGTGTCTTTCTGCCCACATTCCTGCCTGTTAAAAACAACAGCGCTGGGAAATAATTAGCACCATGTGTTGAGAGTGGCGTACCACATTCATCAATACAGCAGAGAGAGAGAGAGAGAGAGAGAGAGATCTGTGTGCTGATCAACAGCTTCTTCTTCTGTTCTTACAGATCTGGTTTTCTTTTTATTTGCTTCAGTAAAAGCGTCTAGCGTCCCGTTTCACTGGATCTGGATGTTTGGCTAACTTCAGCTCGGCCAAATCATCATCCAGTGTTGATCTGAGATCCAGCTGGCCTTCACATCTCCTCCTCTATTCTCTTACTGATGGAGAAAAGACCTCAGTCAGGTGTGTTTGATATGGAAAATGACTTGACTGTGACCTTCTGTGACTTACCTTAATAAGCAAGTACTTAGCAAATACACCTTAGCAACCATATAGTAATACCCTGGCAACCAGCCACAGCATCCTCAGAACCACATAGTATTGCCTTGGCAACCACCCATGACACCTTAGCAGCCGTATGGCCATGACCTGTCAACGGTCCACAAGACACGAGCATCTCTCATGTACAAATCTCGTTTGACTTTAATGTTGGAGATATTTATATAGACTGATCAGTTCTTACTACCTTCTGACAGTAATTATTTTGCCTTTAATTTGGAAACTTTGAGGGCTTTTATGAAGATAAGTGTGGACCGGGATGTTCTTGTGAACTGGTTTCTTTGGGATTCTGCCGAATTGTTACTGGTTTCTCACCTGAACTCCATCACATTTATTCTTGGCTTTATTAAACTTCAGCTGTTTCTCTGTTTTAGCTGTTCTGGAAATAATACTTAAATAGGTGAATTTACTAAAATGAATCAAATCAGAAGCTGTTGCTTTCCATGTAGTTTTTAACAGTTTAATACACTGTGATTGTATGATTATAATTATGTGTAGTTTATTGTCTTTGTCTCAAATGTTTCTTAGTATAAGTGAGAAATATTTCAGGTTATATTAAGAAGTAATGTCATGTGTAATCTGGATTGTATTTTTAAGGAATTATGAAAATCAGGTGACGGTCTAAAAATGGTTCCGTGTTTTCATGCCATAATTCAGCAATCCAGATGTGTGTCTGTGTGCTCTTTTTCTCTCTTTAGATGAAGTTTGATTTTCTTCATTTCTTCCTCATAAGTGTATTAGTATCTTGGCAGATCTGTTCACACTTTAAGACTGTGTTGAAATCTCTGAAGCTGTCATTGATGTCTCAGAGAAACAGTTGTATGATATAGAGATGTGTTTTGTGATGTGATGATGAGTTTGTCTATGCAGGTGTCTCTAACATCACATTAACTGTCACACAGCTTTAGAATCCACCATTCTGTGCCGCTGTTTCTGCACGTCTCACCACGCGTGTTCCTATTTCTATTTTTCCACTTGTCCAGCGTCTGGTCCAGTCGGTTCTGATCAATCAAACATTCTGTGTGTCTCCTCATCTGCTCTGTTTGTTTGCTCTGTCACTCTCTATCAATCACTTTATAATGTGGGTCACAACAGCTCAATCTCTCTCTCTCTTTCTCTCTCTCTCTCTGTCTCTCTCTCTCTCTCTCTCTCTCTCTCTCTCTCTCTCTCTCTCTCTCTCTCTCTCTCTCTCTCTCTCTCTCTCTCTCTCTCTCTCTCTCTCTCTCTCTCTCTCTCTCTCTCTCTCTCTCTCTCTCTCTCTCTCTCTCTCTCTCTCTCTCTCTCTCTCTCTCTCTCTCTCTCTCTCTCTCTCTCTCTCTCTCTCTCTCTCTCTCTCTCTCTCTCTGTCTCTCTCTCTCTCTCTCTCTCTCTCTCTCTCTTTGTTGTGCTAACTAACATTGAAGCAACATTGCTAACATTTTGAAACTCAAATTTGACATTTGAAAAAATGATGAAACATGACCGTCAAAAACATCAAAACTACTTCCAGAGTTTTACAAAACTACTACCATTAATTTTCTTTCTTTCCTATTCAACAGATGATGTTTTGAATTACAGATAATGGAGAAATATTGTTGCCATTTTCATTCTGAAACCAGTATGTGACCACAAAACCACAAGTCAGATGAAATGCATATAATTCAGCCTTTCAGAGATATTTCTGCTGAAATTGAGTTTGGAGATGCAAATGTAAAACTAAATGTTGCGTGCTTGTTCATGCAGATCTCAGTGTCATGACATTGTACATTTATTCAAATCAACATCATAAAGATCACTTTTATGGTTTCTCTTCAGTTAACATGTTAACTGTCTACTAGAGAGATCACTGATCACCGGGGCAGGTTGTCACATGGTGAAGTTATGATGTGTTTTCAAGTTCATTATTGTTCAAGCAGGTATTTGAAACATGAAAACGTGTTTTTTTCAATTGTTGCTTCTGTAATATCCCAGAGCTGAACGTGTGTAAAGTGTTCTGAAATCTCTTCATCTGTCTGCAGGTATATGTGTGAAGTTTCTCTGGTGTGTGTCTGTGTGGTCCTGTCAGACGTCCATCATGTGATCTGATGTTTGTTCTCTCTACAGGAGCTCAGACTGTCTGGAGGATGATGTTACTCCTTCATCACTGCTCGTCTATCTGAAGTTCAAGCATAGAAAGCTGTGGACTCTCATGCTGGTCTGTAATTCTGATAGAAAGCATCGCTGGAGGCATGAAAGGCCGTACGGTGTCATCATCTCATATCATCACATCCAACAGTGTTTAAAACCTCAGTATTCTTATTTAATGACTGTATCTGACTGTATTAAACAATCTGATGACATTTCAGAATGTATGTGTTCATACAGTGAAGGTCAATGAGGGTCAATGTTGTTTCATTATCAGCTTTTGTGTTCTGCAGGAAAAAGAAAATCGTACAGGTTTGATATGACATGAGGATGAATATATTTTGGCTGAACTATCAGTTTAACCTAGTTGAATTTATGATAATATTTCTGTGCTGGTTTGTCTCTACAGGCCTTTAGAAGTCCTGTTTCATCTGCTCTCGTGCGGTTTAAACACACTCATTAATGTGACGGATGAAGTTTAGACGGCTTTAGATTATTGCTAACGCTGCACGAGCTTCACATTCCGTCTGTAAGAACACAGTCAGGTAAGACCGAGTTTTGTGAATGTCTTGGAAGTGTTGAAGAAACATGATTCTTCATAGCAACATTCCTCTCTCATCTGGGCAGCGTGTTCCTCACAAGGCCAAATATTTGATTCCAGACCATCTCAGAACAGACCTTTATACTGTACAAATACACTCATTCTTTCTTTTATTCTGTATATGCAACACAAAGAGACGTCTTTGTTTTAATAGCTGCTCAAACTTACGCTTTCGTGATTTAACCGTAACTCGTCCTTCAGACGTGAAGGAACCTCACATCAGATGATTTGTCCAGGAGAGATGTGATATAACTGTATACTAGATTTAAAACATAAATATAAATGTGTGGTTAGCCTATAAACATGTGAGAAGTGATCATAAATCAGAGTCATTTAAAAGAACCACATGCAGTTTGTGGATCAGGTTTACAGTAGACCCGCCGACCACACACCAACCCTCCGTTTAACCTTCAGAAACAACTGCAAGAAATAAAAGATTGTAAATGGAGGTTTTGTTTTCCTCTTGCGGGGGGTCGTGAGGACTGCCGTTCACCTGACAGGTGACATTTATTCAGCTCTGTGTTTTGTTAAACGTTGCCAGATCTCTGGTCTGCTTTTAATTACATTGTTTTTTTAACAAGCTCTACATTTGAGCAATAATGTTTAGATTGAACATAATGGCTGGAGTCGAGTGTTTTCTCTCTCTCTTCATCCATGTGAAGTTAGTTATCATCATGTGTTTGTTAAAGGTTCTCACGGTTCTGCTGAATGTTGAGTACCACACACACACTGTCTGATTGACATGTACAGCAGCCAATCACAACATACTGGAAAAGATGAAGAATATGGTTGTAAATCTGGCCAGTTTTTGTGTTTTATTTAAAGCTGAACTAAATACACAGTTCAGGTTTAGTGTTGATATTCATCTCTAACTACTCTGAACTTAAGACAATCCACCAATCATCTGTGATTAATTAAAGAAGAAGAACTTCACATCACCTTGTTTTCATATAATGAAATTATTTCAATGCTGAATAAACACAGACAGATCACATGAAGATGAAACACAGATATTTTAGTTTCATCAGGCAAAAAAGAAACAATCAGCGTACAGTATATGATGATGATGATGATGATGATGTGTGAGGTCAGACATGAAGTCTATAGTTAATGATTACTATAGCTATAATGTGTTCATGTGTAATGATTAAACAGTATTAATTAGTTTTTTCCATTCAGTTGTGAATCTCTAAATGGCAGAAATATTCATAAGTAGTAAAACACTAAATGATTCATAACTGTGTCTAGAGTGTTTGATAAGTTCATGTTCTCAGTATGTTATTCCAGACAGAACCTTCAGTTCATCATCATACAGTACATGAATCCAGCTGCAGATCACATGTGGATTGACCTTTGACCCCCAGGATTCAATCCCTAAACTCAGAGGGTCGTTCTGTAAGTCAACACACACGGTTATCTATCAGAGAGTGGTTTTCAAACTCTGGATAGTAAGTTTAACATGCGTAAGTGATGTCGCTTGAGTCATTAAGAAAACAACATGATCCATGACGGACATTGAGTTACTCTTAAACATCATGAGAACATTACAGCTGGAGTCCTTCAAAACATTTCACATTTCTCTCATTGTGTTCTTCACATAGCACTATGTATTCATATTCTGTGTGTGTTATTGTCTGTTCTTCAGTTTATTCTCTCGGTACACGTCTTCTAAATTTGTCTCGGTCTCATCTGATGAGATCTCGAGGGACCGCCGGCATTCGGGTGAAAGTGCTCTTCATGTTCCTCTTCATAAGGGACATGACTGCATCCGTTAAGGATAAAATGATCCTTCAATGGTTAGCAGATTCAGAAAACTGGCTGTTGACCAAAAGTCAACCAGTACTGGTTTTATATCAACTTATTATACTGAACTTAAGCACCAACTGTTTTATAAGTGAAATATATTGATACTGTTGATGAAGAGCATAAACCACTGTGTGGAAATGAAGATCTGTTTAAATCACCTGGAAAAGCTGTGAGGGGTGTTTGATTGTGTGAATCTCACAACATTGATGCTGAAAGCTTGTGGCTGGTTGCCGGGGTGTTGCTATGAGGTCTTCTGAGAAAGGTTAAGTAAGGTCAGCTGTCCTGAGTGGTTGCTAAGATGTTGTTGGGTTGTTGCTAAGGTATTGTGAGTGTTTTGTAGCATGTTGCTATTTTAGAATAGTCTGAGTGATTGCTAATGTGTTCTTCTCTTCTGTAGATGTAGCTCAGGCTCCTTTTGAAAGTTCTTTTATCAGGACAAAATGAACATGAAATAGAAAGTAAACGCAGTCAGAAGATCTGAAGCATCATTCATTCATTCATTCATGTGTTTTATTCATGCGGATTGAAGGATTGACTCTGTACTGGAGGTCTGTAGGGTGGGATGTGTGTTGAAGAACACGGTACATTCTTGTTTATTTAGTCACTCTCATTTAGTTTCTCATTACCACCCATCAGCTCTTAAACACACGGTACAGCACAGATCAGATGACCCTTCAGAACATTATGTCTGAAATATTATATTCTGATATTACAACTCACGTTCACTTTGTTTTGAAAATGTAATCCCACGGCACAAAACGTACCATTATTTGACATGTAATCTTATACTGTACTGTTGGTGTTGTGTTTACTTGTCATCATGTAGAGTACGATGTGTTCACAGGAGGCCAACAAGTGCAGATGATTCACTGGTTTAAGAGTGTTTCAGTATTTGGATTATGCGCAGTATTATATAAGCATTCTGCCCAGATGATGAATGCACTGACGGAGCACTTACAGCTTTGGTACGCTCGCTCGTGTTTTTGGACGTCAGAGGGCCGTGAGAATCTTCAGCGGCGGGCCAGAGATCTGTCTGTGTAAATCACCACCACCGTCTGCAGAAAGAGAGAGAGAGAGAGAGAGAGAGAGAGAGAGAGAGAGAGAGAGACACAGAGAGAGAGAGAGAGAGACACAGAGAGAGAGAGAGAGAGAGAGAGAGAGAGAGAGAGAGAGAGAGAGAGAGAGAGACAGTTAGAGACAGAAAGAGAGAGAGAGAGAGAGAGAGAGAGAGAGAGTTAGACACAGAGAGAGAGAGACAGTTAGAGAAAAAGAGTGAGAGACAGAGAGAGAGAGAGAGTTAGACACAGAGAGAGAGAGACAGAGAGAGAAAGAGAGAGAGAGAGAGAGAGAGAGAGAGAGAGAGAGACACAGAAAGAGAGAGACAGAGAGAGAGAGAGACAGGAGACAGTTGGACACACACACACACACAGAGAGAGAGAGAGCAGGAGCTCAAATGAGACCAACAGAAGTTGTAGAAATTGTGAAATGTGTGTTTGGATGAAGAAAGCTGTATATGCAGATGAGAGGTTGTCGTGTCTCTTGTCGTCATTCATGTACATGTAACATAAACGTGAAGAGCTTCATTTCTGCAGTGTTCAGGTCAAACCTACAGCTTGATAACACAAACACATGGAAAATCTGTGACCCAACATCTGCCCCAGGAATGCAGGCCAGGGTAATAATTTCACCCAACACAGCCGATCATAACACTTCACACACACACACACACACACACACAGGTGTGTAAAGAGATACACAATCTACACGTGTCCTGAGGGATTCAGAATGAAAGATTCAGATCTTTACGTCATGTTAAACCTGTATGACTTTCTTTATTCTGCAGAACACAAAAGAAGATATCCTGAAGAATGTTGATAATCTGTTCATGTTGTTCTTTAAAGGTTTTTAGTATCATGTAAATGTCATTGTGAACATGAGTTAGGATAATGCTTCAGTGTTGTGGTACAGCAACACAAAAGGAAAAGTCTTTAGTATTCTCACTGAGAGTTATTCCTCCAAAACAGTGTATGTCCTGTGTGCTTCCCAGATGTGTGTTGATAATGACAGACGCACACCATCACCATAATTATACACACATTCACTGTATAATCACATCCGTTTCATTGATCACTGTCTTTAACACACTGATCTCCTCGTGTCAGACGTGCTGCTTGTGTGTTTGTGTTTCTCATGTTCATACATGCAAATAGAAAAGATGCCTATATTCATCTGAAATGTGTTTTTTAAGGCCATGTAACGTAACGTAACGCAATATGTAACGCTTTACTTTAGACATGTTCCCGCTGTCTCTGAGCTGAAGTCGTCCAGCTGTGAGATCTCATTTCACCACAATGAACTGTGTAAAGAGGAGATTGAGGGGGAACGCTTGTAATTTCCCCTCGTCTCCTGTAATCGGACTCTTTTAAGCTGGTATGAAAACAGCAGAGATGGTGTCAGAGCCCGTTTGACGTCAAGAGGGTTTTCCCTGGAGGATGATGGGACATTACTCCCGCGTCACAGGTGGCCTTTCATTCAGTCCTCTCTCTCTCTCTGTGTAAACATGCTTCGGCCGCGCTGCTCTGTGTCAGTTTTTACGGTAATCCTTCCTTCGCTGTGTGTCGGTTCAGACCCCCGTCAGCCCGAGGGCCTCTGTAATGACTGTAATCAGTCCCTGGAGCCGACCGCTCCTTCACATACCTCTGATTTCTGCTCTTCATATTGGGCCGCTCAATGGTTTTCTACCGGTAAAAGGTTTTTTTTGTGCTTCCACTTATTTCATTTTTCATTGAGATGCATGGAGAGCAGATGAGGATTTAATCTTGAGGTTAATGAGGTTCTGAGAGATGACTAAAAGAAAAAAATGCCCTTGCTTTTGAGTATTACTATCAAAACATACACTGTGCATGAAGTTGTTTTGCAGTGTTTTTCTGTATTATTGAGAGGTACAAGACTTTTTGCATAACACGTAAGCCCATCTGTTTTTTCCTCTTGTCCTGCATGCAGGTGCCTGTAGAGCAAAGGTCAAAGTTTACATGAAGGAAAGAGCAAGACGCAGCCATCCCAGCTGAACATCTGTTGTGGAGAATAGAAGCTCATCTCCTCAGATTTGTTCCTAAAAAACAAGCGGAGCGTCGAGGGTCTGTAATCTGCAGGTTTCCACACCTCATCCAGCTGTTTCTGCAGGTGAGCGATGCTACTTTCATCTTAATGACAACCCTTCAGCCGAGCCTTGGCAATCGGATCAGAAACACTTTTATTCCGTGAAAATCTCTTTCTGCTTGTAAGTGAAATGGGTGAAAGTGCATTGAGTCTTTAACATTATCACTTTACTTTTTAGACTATGCTTTCTGAGGCTGGGTTAGGGATGTGGTTGCCTAGCAACAGTCGCAAAACTCCAGTTTGATAACTGTGTGACTCCCCCCGGACACGTGACGTTCATGTTTTTGCACACGTGTTGTTGTGTTTTGATTGACTGTTTACAGCCTTCTCCCTGAACCAATACACACGGCAGCATTATTATAAAATCATCTTTAGTTAACTTTCAGTTCTTGTCTAAACATGTTGAGATTTGCCGGTGTGATAAGGACATACAGTTATTGTGACGAAATAAGCAAATAATACTCTTCTGATGTGCAAAATGTTCTAGAGCAAAGTTTGTTTTCTGAATGCTTTGCGAAATGTTTTTTCTAATTGTGAGTGAAATCTGCTTCATCTTCATGTATAACAATTATTATTCTAAATAATATATAACTTTGAATTATTTTTTGGACATGCAATTTTAATGCTCATGGGTGTAAAAAGTTCAAGTTCAGGTATAATCTCAATATTGAATATTGAATATCATCACATGGATGAATGACTGCAGTTGTGGCCAATTAGATTTTCATTGAGCGTGTTAAAAGTCCAAAGTTCCAGCGAGTGATTTGACGTGTTAGTTTAGTAATGAAGTGAATTACTCGAGTACTTTCCTCTGATCATGCTCATATATTTTCACTGCTAACAGTGTGATTATAAGATGCAAACATTCATCAACACTTCCAAGAAATATTTCACCAATCACTGATTCACATTTACATCTGAAGCCAAAGACAATATATCTCCCGTTTATTCTCTCAGTCATCATAAAGAGAGAAAACAAACTGTAATACATGTTCATGAACAGCAGCGACTATGAAAGCAATCAGAAATCTGTAATGATGTTTGTTTTAGTCAGACGAAACATTCTTCATCTGATCCAATGACAGAGAAAGTCAATTATACCTGTTTGCAGAAGAATAACCAGAAGAGTCGAGTCCTCAGAGACTAATGCTGATTTAATTATGAAGAAATAATTCCTCTTTCTACAACATTTGCAAATAATTATAAAAAGATTTATCTGCAGTTTTTTTAGAAAGTAATTTTTCTTTGCTGTATTAGATTCATCAGACAGAGACGTCTGCACTTTATCACTCCTGTATTTAAAGATCAGCCATTACTCTGTAAGTTTCTTTTGGATCTTTTGTTCTGAATGTTTATCTTTAGTGTTTGAGACTTTGTTTTTCAGTTTTAGGAAGTGTGTTCTGCATGTTTAATAGTTTGTTTTGTGTATTTGCGAGCTTGTTCTGTATGTTTGGGAGTGTTTTACAGTTTACTTTTCTGTTTTGGGAAGTTTGTTTTGCATGTTTGTGTTTGTGAAATGTATCCTTAGTGTTTAGCCTAATGTTTGTGAGTTTATTCTGCATGTTTTGAGTGTTTGTGAGTTTATTCTGCATGTTTTGAGTGTTTGTAAGTTTATTTATGAGTGTTTGTGAGTTTATATTTGAGTGTTTGTGAGTTTATTCTGCATGTTTTGAGTGTTTGTGAGTTTATTCTGCATGTTTTGAGTGTTTGTAAGTTTATTTATGAGTGTTTGTGAGTTTATATTTGAGTGTTTGTGAGTTTATTCTGCATGTTTTGAGTGTTTGTGAGTTTATTTTTTGAGTGTTTGTGAGTTTATTTGTGAGTCTTCTTATATATGGATGTCTGTTATCACAGTGAATCCTGTCCTGTAAAGTGATACTGAACATTCTCTCTTCAGCTTCACGTAGACATTCATATCTTGACATTGATGTTGACCACGTTTGCCCTTCCTTGTCTTTCATTGGCTCTCTCTCGCGCCATTTCTAGGAAACCGTACGTCAGGCAGAGATATTGACAGTCACATTCCACGTTCTGTTCACTGAAGCTCATTATGACTCAAGAACCAAAGTATGTTTCTTACGTGAGTCTTGAACCTGTCTTAACCTTTCACCTGTGACCTCTGACCTCAGCTCTTAACCCTGACTCTAGCTCTTCATATCCATAAGACTGAAGAATGTGTGTTTACATTCATGTCTCATGTCCGGCCTGTAGCACTTTTTGTTGTTTTTCAACTACTTGAAGCGTTTGATAATTTATGACTTTGCTTAAAGCTCTTTGTTTAAATGATATACGACTTTAAACCTTGTGCGGTTTATTTGATTTTTCTAACTTTTACTTTGAAATTTAATACATGCGACATCTGTTAGCCATGTTAAAAAGAATGAGTTGTTATTTGTTTGGGAAAAGTACACAAGCATGTAGTTTGTGTGATGGCCATTAATGGAGAAATGAATCACTAACAAAGATGTCATATGGATTTGGGTTCAGTCGGCCTGTTAATTGGTGGATGAGGGACGTGAGCCAGAGAGTTCTCATGACTCATATGATTATCACACGGGTCATTCCTCTAATTAAATCTGACACAATAAATGGATCAAAGGCATTGATGATGTAATCTCATTGGTTTCTGAGGTCATGATTCGGTTCTGTGAGAGGGTCGTGTGAAGAGAACGGTCCGTCAGAGAATATGGGCAGGTGTGGGATGAGATCGTTCCAGATCTTGTGTGTCCAAAAGTGAGAACGTGCAGAAACACAGCAACAATCTCAATCCATCACAATCCCCAACCCATAACAGACATAAAGACGGGTCAGTCTGAGACTATTAACCTTTATTTTGTCTTTAAAATATGCCGTGATCAGAATAATGGTTTCTCTTCGGTTGCTTCAAAGATCATTCCTGTTTATAAAATTGCAGTCGGCACACGGTATGTCTAATAAATCCCATTTTTGGTGCTTTAATCCAGATTGTTCAAGGGCAGCGAATAAACAAACATTAAAAATCATCAACATATTCAGGACATCCAGTATGAGTGTACAATGAAAGAGAAGAGACGAGAGCGTCTGATCACAGCTGTCTGACATCTGTAACACACACATCATCATCATCATCACCAGATTAGAAGAGCTACACTGCCCCCTAATGTCAGAATAAATCACTTCAGTTTGTGTTATTCTTCAGATCTCTTCTGAAACTCTAATGACAGAGACATTTATGAGACTCAGAAGAAATATCTAAGACACTCATGAGACTTAAACAAAAGTTTCCATTTGATCTTCATTTAATCTCACTGATGTCTAGAAGACATTGGGTTTTTTTTCTCTTATGGGGGTATTTTGTGTGTTAAATATGATCTCTTTGTCTGTGATATTAGCACTGAAATCACTAATATTTTGTTTAGGCCACAGATATTCTGATGGTTTTCCTGAGCACTGAACACTGTAAAAGGATCATGTGTAGCGTTGTTGTGATAGCTGATGTGAGAGCAGTCAGGTCCAAACATGTCTGATGAATGAAGTTGATGAGAGAAACATTACCCATAATCCTCAGTCTGTCTGAAGATCACAGCGCTCTTTCCCAGCGCTTCGTTTGGCTGGTGTATCAGCGGTTGAAATGCTTTCATGTCCGAGTCTTTGAGAAGTGACGAGACCTTTCAAAGAGCCGATCTGGAGACTTTCAATGGAATGAGTTTTTGTGTTCGTGATGATTTAAAGGCCCTTTAACCCTAACCCATAATAGTCAAGAGATGAGAATAAATTCAGTGGTTTCAAAACATATCTGAGAGCAAATCTTCAGGAGTCTTATTTTACTTTATAATATGTAGTTTTAGTTCCAGAGAAACACACTGACAGTCACTGAATCTGACAGAATAATATCAGCAAATCGTAAGTTATATTATTAATATTATATTTTATATCTACTGTAGAGATTGACAGGATTGTGTGATGATACGGTCAGTATCACAGCCTTTTCTCAGTAAACCAGTTTGGTATTCATCAGTTTAATATGATTCGATTATGACGGCAAAGATTAATCCCAGACATGCCGTATATTCATGTCTCGTTCCTTCACAGCTGGTTTAGTGATGGGAACACAAGAGTTTCAGATGTGTTCAACATGATCTGTGTGTTTCACATGTGACTGATGTACACTAATCATCCTCTCTCTCTTCAGTCTGAGCTCTGTTAGAATCATAATGTACACAGAGAGAGATTCTTCCTCCTCACGCCCACCGTATGATGACTTTACAATACCACAAAACACACAGTATGACTCTCATCTTGCCATGAACACAAACACACATGCACAGGGTGTGTGGGATTTGTCTTGTGGGTTGGCAGGTAGATTATTCCATTATTATTTTGGACCCTCCACACACACCCGGTCACCGCTGCGAGAGGAAAGGACGTGTGGGGTGATGGCAGCATTGAGTGGGTTGGGTTCAGGGTGTGTGACCTCTTCCTACAGGAAGTCCCGCCCACTCCCTTTATCCCCTAATGATCCCAGCAGGCCGTGAGTCCTGTATGGCAGCGGAGGACGTGACCAGATGAATAAGATCTTTAGGTCTGAAACGTCACGTATAAGCCTGCGGTTGCCAGTTTGGCTGTTTGTCAGAATTGAAATGGAACAGACAGGTGAGGGCTGTTGTGGCGCCAGGACTGTGAATGAGTGCCGTGGCCCGTCTCCAGAAGACCCAATTTCCACATTTAGCCTCCTGGCTTCATGTTCTGCTGCAGAAACCAATAAAAACATGAGATGCCACCATCATTCCTCATTCATTTAAAAAGTCATATGAGGTCACGACTGCCAACAAGCTCTTGTTATACCTTTACAAAAATCAATTACTTATTAAATAACCACACTTTTACTGCAAATACCATCATCAAACTATAAGAAAACCATTGTTGACTCAATAAGAGAGTTTACTTTCTGTTTTTTTGTTAAAATATAATAACTTAATTGTAAATTAATTCGTAAAGTTGACTTGTGTTTAAAGTACACTTTCAAAGATTGTAGTACTCATACTTACAACATAAAGTATTCTTCAAATATACTTCACCAGCAGATGATTTATGTGTTTCTGCACATTTATTGGTTTTTCCTCATTTAAAGCATGTACAATTTCTAGTTTTCCTCATTTGTATGTATTTTTATTTCCATTTCATAAACTCCCAGTTTTACTCAACAGTTTCTTGTAAAGTGTTGAGGGAGTGGCTCGTGTATTTCACAGCAGGATGATGAATCTCACATGGAAACTGATGGCAGTGGAGGATGAAATGAAGTTCCATCACACTGGAAAGTATTGTGTGTGGGAGACGAGATGATCCGCTGAATGAGGGGAATCACATCTTTGGAGGAGAGTGTTTCACAGACGAGTAATTGGATTTATTTCTTGTGTTGAGTTAAAGATGTCCTGTGATGGAGTCATGCTAATCTATAAGCTAATGAACAAAAACTGTAAGAACGATATTAAACCTACAGTATAGTTTTGTTCATATGGTATATGAAATTTGTGATACTCTCAGAAATGAAACGTCACTTTTCTCACTTACAGTACTCGACTCGTGTAAAGATATTTGACATAAGAGCCATTTAAGTCAAAGCATCATCTGTTTCTGTACACGATGAGACGTTCTGGTCTTACGTGAGTACCAAAGAAATGAAGATGAACTTTGAATAGTATGATGTTTTACATAAGCTCCTTTTATGAATGTGACTCCTTTAATTTACAGTAAGTGTCGGTCACGGTGTCGTTCTGTCTATGATGATGTATTTCCTCCTGCATTTCCTTCGTTGGGGTTTGTCAAAGTTGTTCCAGGAACACACAGCGCCGTCTCCACCTAAAACCTCATATAAAAATCTAGTTCCTCTGTGTCATGAGCTGGTCAGGGTGGGTTTCCTGTCATTATGAAAAGGTGATATCAGGTCATGAACGCTGAAGTTCAGAGGTTAATAATGAAGTTTTTACATCATGAAGTTTCCTCTCAGTTATTGCAAAGCCGGTCAGATTTCCTTTGCTTCACTTCAGACGTGTTTTCAGATCAGTCACGCGGCTCTCAGGGGAAAATAATGACCACACATTTATTACATTCACACATTTACAGCTCAACTGAAGGGTCGTGAAGTTTGTTTCTGTAGAAAATCCCATCATTAAAATCACAGAAATGACCTAACACACAGCTATGATTGTCTATTAGATGATTAATGGATACACAGACAGGTGGATGAATAGACTGCTTACATTTATTCATTTAACAGACACTTTTATCTGAAGTCCATTGAAGAGCTTTCAGGTTCATAGTTTCCAGCCGAAGGTTCGAGCAGAATTAATAATGTGATTATATCTGTCAGAAATGATTCTTGGAAAGAAGAAAATATTTAGGTCACCTGAATGAATCTGTGCAGATTGTTTCTTTTGTTGACAGAAGATGTCTTCTATGATCACAGTGAAAGTGTGGGATGTTATTATTGTCACCATATAAAATTGTGAAACAGCATTTATTCATTATAAAAACCGCTGATCATGTAAATATGACCTAGTTCTGCTCATAAAGCTGGACTCAGCTTTTCCTATTAAACTTTCCCACCACACAAACCGTCTGTAAATACACTGAAATGGGTTTCTGGACATTTGGCTTCATTCGAGTTTAATTTGAGTCATTATTTGTGCCGTGATTTCATGCCGTCCGGACAGAAAAAGGTCTCCAAACTTACCCAGATGACCCAGTGAACTTTTGCTTGATTTTTATTCCACAATCTTGTATGTTACCACAAACAAATCCCCCAAATCTAACACTTAAACCTTCTGTCTCTCACGCCGCAGGCTTTGAGATGACCTGAAATATCATCCTGATGAGGAGATCTGCAGTCTCCATGGAAACAGATCAGGTATGATATATCCCATAATGCTATAATTCACTGGTGAAATGGATCTTTCTGATGTCTCAGCACTTTCTGCTCCCGGCTGAACATCTGCAATAGATGAAAGATTTTTACTGGATGTATGCTGAAATAGAATACAGAAGTCATTATGATCCTCCTACATGATGTGTCTGTTTGATTGAGTCATTTCACTGATCCACACCATCGTTTCAAACTGATCACAGCACAGAGGCGTGTACACGTGATAATCATGATGATGATGATGATGATGATGACCTGAAACTCAATCTGTGCACATCATCATGGCCTCTTACTAAAAGTCAACATAAAAAAGCAAAATGCTCTGTTTATGTCTGTTTTTCTACTTGTAGTGTTGCAATATTTAAAAGCATAAAAACATTAAGTTAAAAAGTCAAACTTAATATATCACCATACTAAAAATATTCTAATATACTTTCATATTGACTATAGTAAACTGTAGAGTATTGTAGTATATTATGATAATGACTTCACTTTATTAATGTATACTGCAGTATTCTGTAGTATTGACTATAGTAAACCGATAAACTGTAGTAAATACTGTAGTGTACTTTAATGTTGACTATAGTAAACCGATAAACTGTAGTAAATACTGTAGTGTACTTTAATGTTGACTATAGTAAACCGATAAACTGTAGTAAATACCGTAGTGTACTTTAATGTTGACTATAGTAAACCGATAAACTGTAGTAAATACCGTAGTGTACTTTAATGTTGACTATAGTAAACCGATAAACTGTAGTAAATACCGTAGTGTACTTTAATGTTGACTATAGTAAACTGTAGAATACTGTAGTAAATACTGTAGTGCACTTTAATGTTGACTATAGTAAACTGTAGAATACTGTAGTAAATACCGTAGTGTACTTTAATGTTGACTATAGTAAACCGATAAACTGTAGTAAATACTGTACTTTAATGTTGAATATAAACCGATAAACCAGAGTGTAGTGTACTTTAATGTTGACTATAGTAAACCGATAAACCGTAGTAAATACCGTAGTGTACTTTAATGTTGACTATAGTAAACCGATAAACCGTAGTAAATACCGTGAGTGTACTTTAATGTTGACTATAGTAAACCGATAAACCGTAGTAAATACCGTAGTGTACTTTAATGTTGACTATAGTAAACCGATAAACCGTAGTAAATACCGTAGTGTACTTTAATGTTGACTATAGTAAACCGATAAACTGTAGTAAATACCGTAGTGTACTTTAATGTTGACTATAGTAAACCGATAAACCGTGAGTAAATACCGTGAGTGTACTTTAATGTTGACTATAGTAAACCGATAAACCGTGAGTAAATACCGTGAGTGTACTTTAATGTTGACTATAGTAAACCGATAAACCGTAGTAAATACCGTAGTGTACTTTAATATTGACTATAGTAACCCGATAAACCCGTAGTAAATACCGTGAGTGTACTTTAATATTGACTATAGTAAACCGATAAACCGTAGTAAATACCGTAGTGTACTTTAATATTGACTATAGTAAACCGATAAACCGTAGTAAATACCGTAGTGTACTTTAATATTGACTATAGTAAACCGATAAACCGTAGTAAATACCGTAGTGTACTTTAATATTTACTATAGTAAACTGTAGAATACTGTAGTAAATACCGTAGTGTACTTTAATATTTACTATAGTAAACTGTAGAATACTGTAGTATATACCGTAGTGTACTTTAATATTTACTATAGTAAACTGTAGAATACTATAGTAAATACTGTAGTGTACTTTAATATTGACTATAGTAAACCGATAAACTGTAGTAAATACTGTAGTGTACTTTAATGTTGACTATAGTAAACTGTAGAATACTGTAGTAAATACTGTAGTGTACTTTATTTACTATAGTAAACCGATAAACTGTAGTAAATACTGTAGTGTACTTTAATATATACTATAGTAAACTGTAGAATACTGTAGTAAATACTGTGTGACCTAAACACAAAATCTCTCTTCTGTATATCTCTCATGACTCAGTAGAAAACAGGACACATGGGAATCTCATCTCAGTCGTTTCTATTTCTTCAATCACTGAATCCAGCTGTGATGTTGACAGACGGAGCGTTTCACGTCATTCCCACCTGCTGGTTTTGGGTTGTTCTGGTTGCAGTTGTGTGAGGTCAGTGGATGGAGGAACAGGGACGGGATGGGAAGCAGGTTATTCTGACACTGGAGCCAGAGGCTTTTCCTTCCTGTGGTTTAATGGTCCAGTTACTGGTGACTGGCTTTCATCTGTGCAGGGGAAATATCTTACACAGACCTGCCCGACATGTTGCACAAGACTCGGGGAAGTCCAGCTTTCCTTGAATAATGTCTAGAATCGATCAAGATGATGATGTTCATCTGTGTTTCATAAGAGTGACCAGACACTTTCAGGCTGATATTTCGCCTGAATAACCAGCTGAAGTGTGTTTTCCAGGCAATTCTGTCAATTTCACTTGTGATCTTGGTAATTGTTACTAAAGCTTTAGTAGTTTTAGTTGTGAAAAATGATAATACTGTATGGTTCAAAGGCATCGTTTACAAAGAGGTTAAAGAAATGTACAGTACATATCAAATAGTGAAATGATGTAAATAAACACACACACACACAGTATAGTACAGTAGCTGCTGCAGAAATACATGTTTTTATTTATATTGAGCTTGAGTTTAATCGATTGAGATGATGATGATGATGAAGATCTTTACAGCTACTGTTACAGTCTCATGTGTCAATGTATACATCATCATCATCATCATCTGCTTTTCATTATGTGAGAAAGTGTTGTGTTTACTGCAAATAGTGCCGGATGAACAGAAGATTGTGAGCTTTAAGCGCTCTCTCTCTTGCAGACTGGCATGGCATGTGAGGAATCGGCTGGCGTTAGATGGAGGATGGCATGAGAGTTTTTCAACTGGAAAATGAGACACAGGAGAGGAGACAGAGCTAAATAAAGAATCATTTAATCTGCTGTTAGAGCGAACAGAAATGTCTGTGTGATAGTAGAATAATGTTTCTTACAATCTCTTCTGCTCTTACATATACTGTATAGAAACACCCTAAATAATCGAACAACCTGGCAACCATCCATTCAGATCGCTTAGATTTCCTTCTGAAAATGTGAAACTATACTGTAAATGTTATTTTACTTTATCTTCATATATTCTGACATACATATTTGCACATAAAATATTGTTTTTTGTCTTTCTTTTATGTATAATAAAGCAGAATTACATATCAACAAGAAGACAGAAGGGAAGAGAGTCGAGGAACAACTTAGTTTTATGTAAATTAGTTCAATTAGCTTAAAGCTGCAAATCTGTAACTTTCATCTTAATTCATGCGTAAACATACAGTTACTTTGTTCTTTACATGAGTTAAACTTAAATGATGTCAAACATTTCCCATGAAATTGTACTTAACAGTTCAAATGATAAATCAAACAATCAAAAAGTTTATCGTTGTGAAACCAGGAAACATTGATGTTAATGTTCTACATTAATTAAAAACATTAGGAATGGCAGCTTTGCTGTTTAAGATATTAATGCCTAATAAAAAGCACAGATGTCTTGGTTTCTAAATGTCTGTCATGTATTTTCGCTTCTGTATAATCGCTTCATTGTGAAGAGCAGAAAGAGGAATTTTCCTCTGACCCGTTTAGCCAAGAAAATGTCGGCCGACTGGAAAACTGAAGCTGTTCTGCGTGAACCCTTTGACATATAAAGTCTGACCAGAGATCAGTTCACATGAATGACTGAATCAAACTTACCGAGTTAATAATGAAATACGAGAAATGTGTTTTAAATCAGAACATGTGACCAGTTTTATTGAAATAAAGAAAAGCATTTACAGGCCGACTTGAACTGACATTAAACATGAAGTTTGTAATGTTGGAATTTTAAACTAAAGCCATGTGCTAAAAGACACGCCAGACCTGAATATCAAACTCATTACAGAGAAAGGTCACGGTCTATATTTAATAAAGACAGACTTACATTTGTGTCAAAAGATTTTAATATTATTTACTAGATTTCAGTGATTTGTTTGTTTGTGTGTGACATAATGAGGTGTACAGGTCTGATGTGTCTCAATGATTATCTTCATCTCTAAACCAAAATATACTCTTAAACCATCTTGTTTTGATATTCATCACACAATGTTTTTGTGAAAAACGGTTTCATAATAAATGCTCATAACAAGTTCATCTTGCTTTATTTAAAGTATTTTTATTTAAATGTGACATTTTACTGGAAGCAAGAAAATCACGTAGGTTTGGGACGAGGAAAGGATTTTTGTGTGAAATATTCCTGTAAATGTTTATGTTTTGTTTGTTATACGCGGGACATTTTTGACCTTTATTATGTGACTCATAACACATCACTGATGACGTTTGTTGAACCTTTATTTTACTACTGCGTGTCAATGTAATAATGTGCAGCATGTGAGGTAACGTCATTAAAATAATGATTAGAGTTCGATTAGTAGTCATTTGTGAATGTTTTGATGGGATGGTGAGCGAGTCTCTTCTGTATCCCGCAGGTCAAATCTAAAGTTACTGCTGTGAATTCAGATCCAGATCTCCTCCCAGCCACAGGCCGATGCTGCTCGGAAGTGATTCTTTCAACAGCGCTCCACGTCAAACAGCTTTGGCTCTGTTGTACAATGAAAGAGTGGAAAAACTAAATACAGGACGTGCGCCAGACTGACTTCCACCTTCAGAGTTTCAGTATGGAGGAATGTTTTGGTTCTCGGCCTTCTCAATGTGATTCAAATGAAAATAAATCACTGTGTTGTGATGTGAGGCTCAGACTCCTGGAGTGATCTGAGATGTGTGCGTGTGCGTGATGTTGGACGGCCAGTCGGTCATGTGTGGTCCAGTTTAATCCTGTTTGGGAATCACCCGTCCAGCTGCCCATGTGATGTGGAAACTAGGTCAGAGTTTTATTATGTTTAATGTTGTGATGTGATGTGTCTCTGTGAAGTCAAACATGAACACAAACTCAAATCTATTTATATCTCATCATGAATGTGTACAAACAAGCGTCGACGGAGACGGCGGTTCACTCAGAACACATCATGTACTTCACATCGTGTCCATACAAACATGTTTTATTTACTTTCTAAAACACAAAATGACATGCAATGCAGAATATCTTTAACTTTGGTCTTCAGCTAAACTCGTGTGCTATGAAACTGATCTGTAAGAGTAAAGAATAAGAAGCGCTCAGCAATTCTTGATTCTGATTGGTCATCTGATAATCTTCACTGTTCTCTACTGTCAAAATATTACATTTCAGTTATTGATTTCAGTATTAATATTACTGTATTCCTCAACAGAAACATTTCATGTAAAATGTGAAGACAAAATTACTATGTGAAATAAATATAAAGTATATAGTAACATGGAATAAAGCACACAAGTTGTGTTTACTACACTTTTATGTCATTTTGAGTATTGCAGTTAAAGTTAACATCTCTTTGTGTATTTAATTAAAAAATGAATATGGAGTTAAAGCAG
>CM032796.1:475000-692500 GCA_019155185.1 Beaufortia kweichowensis
GTTATGATAAATAGAGAAACTAATTTTATTAAGTACATATGTAATTGTATCAGTAAATATGACATTGTTAAACACACACAGACTTCTTGAGTTGTACCGTCTTTGGATGATGTGTTTATGTGTCTGTGCCGGCCATTCTCTCGTAATGCTCTTCACGATGTCCTCGATGAGATCTGAACGTCTCCTAAGAGCAGAACATCGTGAACGAAACGCTCTGACAGTTACATACAGCTGGCTTTAATGAACTCACGCATTATCTCATGCACAATGTTACCGTCAGATACATGATTTGATCTAAGTTATAACTTCAGCTCATAAAAGCATCACAAGCAAGGAGGAAAGATCTAGAACTGAACATTTGGCACAACAGAGAACATCACAGTTTCTTACAGTTTAAGATCCTCACGTGAACTTCTCTGAAGTGAAAATGATGGATCGTTAAACAACAGTTTTGACTGAAAATGAGAATTCTAAAATTTTACTACTGTTATGCTTGAACGTGCACTTTCAGAAACTAGAAAGTGAGCAGGTGGTATTGAAATAGTCCATTTGCAAGTATATTACTACTACTTACTACATAAATATTTTAAAATATGCTCTCTCTCTTTTTTCTAAGAGACCATTCATTGTGCTTGTGTTTTGTTGTACAGATGAGTCTTTAGGGATGAAGGCCGAGATGTGTTAGCAGGTCATGATGAGAGCAGACGGTCAATAGTCTGCCAGACGATGACAAAGTCAATTTCTTATAATATCTCATAATCATGCAAGAACCCTTTAAGGTTTTGCTTAACGTGTCTATATACCAGTGACAAGCCCTTCTATTACAAACAAGATTCATACAAAAACAACAAGTGTGAAGAAGCTAAAAATAGATCTAAATTTAGAAGTAAAACCAAAACAGGCAAGATGATTTTAAAATGCAGTTGAATTATGATGCAAGACAAGGGAACTTTTGGAGAAATATATTAGTCATACAAATTCATATTGGCATTAAACTGTGCCTGTTAAAAAACACTTTAAAAACAAACAGAGAATAAATGAGTAACAGATCAATGCTGCCCTCTATTGAGAGTTATATCCTCTTATTTCAAAGATAACTAAACAGACAGCGCAATTACTTATTGGATATAGCACTCCTTAAAATATCTATAGAAAAGTCTTTATGGTGCTTAATCCTATTATATTCATGCATGTACATTTATTTTTCCACACTGGATTTACTTTCTGGTTGACTAAAATTATCTTTATTTTCTATTTCTGTGTTTAATGTTTAATAAATGAATAGACTACATACATACCCATCTCCCCCATAGAGCCACAAACACACACTCACACTATTGGACAAGTTTGATCTTTAAACCCCACCCACCTGAGCATCTTTAAGCCCCACACACCTGAGCATCTTAAGCCCCACCCACCTGAGCATCTTAAGCCCCACACACCTGAGCATCTTAAGCCCCACCCACCTGAGCATCTTAAGCCCCACCCACCTGAGCATCTTAAGCCCCACCCACCTGAGCATCTTAAGCCCCACCCACCTGAGCATCTTAAGCCCCACCCACCTGAGCATCTTAAGCCCCACACACCTGAGCATCTTAAGCCCCACCCACCTGAGCATCTTAAGCCCCACCCACCTGAGCATCTTAAGCCCCACACACCTGAGCATCTTAAGCCCCACCCACCTGAGCATCTTAAGCCCCACCCACCTGAGCATCTTAAGCCCCACCCACCTGAGCATCTTAAGCCCCACACACCTGAGCATCTTAAGCCCCACACACCTGAGCATCTTAAGCCCCACCCACCTGAGCATCTTAAGCCCCACACACCTGAGCATCTTAAGCCCCACCCACCTGAGCATCTTAAGCCCCACCCACCTGAGCATCTTAAGCCCCACCCACCTGAGCATCTTAAGCCCCACCCACCTGAACATCTTAAGCTCCACCCACCTGAGCATCTTAAGCCCCACCCACCTGAGCACACACTCATGTGAGGTCTTTTCTCGAGCCCTTCAGCACATTCAGGAATGTTTAAATGAGTCCTTTAACTTATCGCTCGCCGCATGCAGAAATTACAGGTTTTTATTGCTGCTCTTTATGAGTCTCTCTTGTATCTATAATTCAGAACTGTAAATAAGCTTGTGGAAGTTTTAACAAAAGCCATCTGGAATGAAGAATGAAGAGACGAAACAAAGCAAATTATTTTCGTTGGTCTGTTTGACACAATGTTTTCAGTGTTTCAGCTTTTCTTCCATAATATTTATTTTACTTTCTTAATGTGGCGTTTGCAGCTTTTCAAGAATTAAAATAAACGAATGTATTGAAACAGTACTTGACACCTTTAAGCAGAATCACTTTTAAATCAAAGGGTTCCTAACGTGAAAAGAAAACGTTTGATGAGATACTACAGCTCCCATAATGCACAGCGACACACAGCCGGAAGTGAACTGCGCGTGTCCACGCGGACGCGGTGCTGTTTGTGAAAAGAATGTGCTGAAGCAGGAGGGGTAAGAATGCTTTTTATGGACAAACAACATACATTTAATAATGATTTGAGTGTTTTATTCTAAATGCTGTATTATTTGATCTATTTTAACATGCAATTTTAAACCGTTACGGTCGGTAGCGTGATAATCTGTTGATACTCTATGATGATGATGATGATGATGATGATGTCGTCATGATGGTTTGTCAATATATCATGTTATTCAAGAACCTGAAACTGTTATAGTTTATTTTGAGGAAATAACATTTTGGACAATCATGATTTTAGTGTTAAATCAGTGGTTTCGTATCATCATTGGTACTTTCTTTGAACACTTTAAATATACAGAGAACATATATATGAAAGTAGCATGTGATGCCATCACATCTCACAGCATGACATGTGCTTATAAAACTCTCATGGGCTGTTATTCCAAAAACATGTATAAAGATGTTTATTTGATGGACTGATTGTGTTAAAATAAACCTCATGTGTGAGATTTATAGAGTTCATTAAAACATTGTAAAGTTTTTTTGGAGTTTTTCGAGCAGCTCGAGGCTTTTAAACATTTACACCATCAGCTGCCAAAACACAGAAAATAAAACCATAAAACTCCAGATCAAGTCCTGTTGCGTGTGAACAGACACTTAAAACCAGTTTGTGCCCACTGCGTCCGGTCTGGGTTTAATGAAATATACGGCCACCCAAACACAGACCTGCTTATAATCACCAGTACAAACCAGTATATACGTATGCCATTATGTTTGAATGGTATTTAAAGGTGATACTCTTATTATTATTAGTAGTAGTAGTGGTCAAAAATAAAACACACTATGTTGATTTTTAAGAGCTGTTGATATTTACACTTAATTGTACTTACATTATTGTCTGTTATAGCGCTCATGTTATGCAAACGTTATGGTAAAGTATAAATTTGTGTTTTTTACCTCTTTCTCTACATTTATTTTTCATATTTTCACATTTTTTACAGACACGAGTCAACATACTTTGTAGGATTTCTATGAATTAAAAAACACAAAGCAGAAGCAATAATAGCCAACAAATGAAGAAGAGATGACTCTTTAAAGAACATGAAATAGTTATTTTATTTTAATTTATGAGGAATATGAACTGTTATGAATGTAATCATTCTGAAAACAGCTTGATTTGTTTATGGTAAGCTTGACATTTACAAGTGAATTGTGTTGTTTTTGTCCATCAGTCCTCATGTACCCGACACCTCTCTGCTCTCACGCGGGCCGCGGGTCTTTCTCTGACGTGTATGAACCGGCTGAAGATTCGTTTCTTCTCATTGATGCTCTGGAGAAAGATGCAGACAGGCTGAAGAGAAGCAGGTCAGACAGACTCTTCATCTCTAATCCATTCACACTTCTGTTAATCCAGTTTAGATCCAATCCACTTCTGTTTATACATACTTCACTTGACTATCTCAAACACTCCTCAGGTTTCTGCTGTCGCTCACTTATTAGGTGGTATTGTGTGTAATGGAGACGTGTTCATGTTTTGTGTTATCAGACCGTCAGTGTGTCTGGAGGTGGGCAGCGGCTCTGGAGTCGTATCTGCTTTCCTGGCGTCAGTCGTTGGGTCAGACGCTGTATATCTGTGAGTATATTCCCTTCAATTTACGTTTATTTCTATTGCACTTTTTTGCTGCAAAGCAGCTTTACATACATACAAATAATGGTAACAGAAGTAGAGAGGTGTAATTGTGAAAATGCAATACATCAGAGAATATCAGAGATATTTCATGTGTTGGTTTATTTGTTGATTTTGTTGTGTTGTGTGTGTGGTAAAGCTGCACAGATGTGAATCTTACGGCGTCTCTCTGTACGCTTGAAACATCTCAGCGAAACAACGTTCAGCTCCAGCCAATCGCCACTGACCTGGTGAGAAAACCTCATAAAGACGTGGTGATCACTGAACTAATGAATAAACCTAAATATATATGTGACTGGGTTTGTTCTGTGTCACAGGTCGAGTGTCTCTTGCCCAGGTTAAATGGAAAAGTGGACGTGCTTGTTTTTAATCCACCGTATGTCGTCACGCCGTCAGAGGAGGTACATCACTCTCTCTCATATACTGATCACAAAAGAGATGAGAGCAAATCCATGCAAATGTCATCTTTAATGTGACAAAATAAAGTTTCATCATACTGATAGTTCAGATGGTGTAAATCCTCATGTGAGGTGAAGTTTATAAAGCATTTGTTTCTGTTTAAATCATGATTTTTCATAGTCAGATAAAGTGCTGTTTTCACATTCATAACAGTTCATATTCCTCATAAATGATCACATGAAGATTAAAATACAACAACTATTTGATGTTCTTTAAAGAAAATTGCCCTGATACTGTACATATGTGATGTATATAATCTGTGTCGTGTGCATGTTTAGGTGGGCAGTCGTGGCATTGAAGCGTCCTGGGCCGGCGGGTCACGGGGTCGAGAGGTGATGGACAGGTTTTTTCCCATGATTCCACAGCTGTTATCTGATCATGGGCTGTTTTATCTGGTAACTGTGTCTGATAATAATCCAGGTAAGACCTCATCATTTCTGTGAAGTTGAACTTGATTAACACGTCAGTGTTGATGTGCGTGTTTTTGTCTCATCTAGAGGAGATTACGGCTCTGTTAGGAGAGTTGGGGCTGAATGGAGAAACGTGTTTGTCCCGTCAGGCTGGACGAGAGAGACTTTCTATACTGCGCTTTAACAGAAGAGATGATACGACCTGAAGGTCAGACGGATCGTGAACACATGAAAGCTGTTAAACACACAAGTGTGTGTGTGGATGTTCATCTGAAACACAAGTGAACTCTCATTGATTTACTGACAGTTTTGTGAAAATAGTCAATAGATAGAAATGATCTGTGTAATCAGTTTGTGTTTTAATCATGTTAACCTGTATCTGATGTCTTTGACTCTTGTGTTGTTTTGCATTCATGACGGAAAAACACCACATACACTCTGTAGAACCAGTAAATAACACAAACTGGTCCAGTCAGGTAATGAGAACATCATTTACACGAATGCATTTGACTGATGCTTTTATCTGAAGTGATTTCCAGTACATTATACTGTACATTTATATGAGTAAATGCTGAACCCTGAAATTAAACTCGCTCACATGACTGAGATGCAGGAAAATTACGTGTCAAATAATGAACTTCCACATGAAAAGTTTATGGTTTACATTTTGAAACTAAATAAAATTAATAACATTTTCCAAAATTTTGTTCTCTTCCAAAAAATGTGTTTTTCCTCTTTATATTTTTTATCATCTTTAAAGATTTTTTTTCTTCCAAATTTTTTTGATCTTAAAAGAATTTTCTGAAAAACAAAATTGAATTTTCCTCTCCAAAAAAATGTTTTTCTCTGAAAAAATTTTCACCTTCAAAATATTTTTTCTTTAATTTTTTTTATTTTTATTTTTTTCTCTTCAAAATAGAGAGAGTACAGAAACCCTGAACCACAATGTTATTAAAATCATGGTGAAGAGAAAAATGATCCTTTTATTCCTTCCTGGAGCCATAAGTCATAAAGATTTCTTTTCTTAAAAAAGTTGTTTTTCCTCTTCAAAAGAAATTTCACCTTCCAAGAATTTTTTTCCTTCTTTAAATCTTTTCCTCTACACAGCAATTTTCCCTCTTAAAAAATGTTTTTTTCCTCCTTCAAAAATGTTTTTCCTCATTTTCAAAAATGTTTATTTTTTCCTCTTCAAAACGTTTTGCTCTTTAAAAACAAAACAAAATTCTCCTTCTTTAAAAAGTTTTTATCTTTAAGTTTTTCCTCATCAAAAAAGTTTTTTTTTTACCTTCAAGCATTTTTTATCCTCTTCAAATATTTTTCATGTTTAAAGAATTTTTTCCTCTTCAAAGCAATTTTTTTCCATCTTCAAAAAACGTTTTGCTCTTTAAAAAAAACAAAAATTCTCTTTCAAACATACCTTTTTCCTATTTTTACATTTTTTTTTTTCTTTTTAAAAAATGTTTCAGAGAGTACCTCTGAACCTCAATGTTAAAAAATCATGATGATGAAAAAATTATCCTTCCTGGAGCCTGAAGTCATAAAGATTTTCTTCTTGTGAATTTCTTGTGAATTTCTTTTTTTTGTTTCTTTTCATTTTATCTTCAATTTTTTTAATCCTCTTAAAAAATGTTTTCATCTTCAAATTTTTTCCTTGTTTGTTTTTTCCAAACAATTTTTTAGTATCTACAAAAAAAAGGTTTTCCTCTTCAAATTTTTTTCATCTTTAAATTTTTTTTCTCTTCAAAATAGAGAGACAGAAGCCTTGAACCGCAATGTTATTAAAATCATGGTGAAGATTTTTTCTCCTCTTTACATTTTTTTTCTCTTTCAAAATAGAAAATGATCCTTTTATTCCTTCCTGGAGCCATAAGTCATAAAGATTTATTTTCTTAAAAAAGTAGTTTTTCCTCTTCAAAAGAAATTTTTCCTCATTAAAACATTTTTTTCCATCTTTAAATCTCTTAAAAAATGTTGTTTTCATTTTCAAAAATATTTTTTCCTCTTCGCTTAAAGTTTTTATCTTCAAAGTTTTTCCTCATCAAAAAGTTTTTTTTTACCTTCAAGCATTTTTTATCCTCTTCAAATATTTTTCATGTTTAAAGAATTTTTTCCTCTTCAAAAAACGTTTTGCTCTTTAAAAAAAACAAAAATTCTCTTACCTTTTTTTCCTCTTTACATTTTTTTCTTCTTTAAAAAAGAGAGAACCCTGAACCTCAATGTTAAAAAATCATGATGATGAAAAAATTATCCTTCCTGGAGCCTGAAGTCATAAAGATTTTCTTCTTGTGAATTTCTTGTTTTTTTTTTCTCTTCATTTTATCTTCAATTTTTTTAATCCTCTTAAAAAATGTTTTCATCTTCAAAGTTTTTTCCTTGTTTGTTTTTTCCAAACAATTTTTAGCATCTACAAAATTTTTTCATCATCTTCAAAAGAGAGACAGAAGTCTTGAACCTCAATGTTAAAAATTTTGATGAAAAAAATTGTCCTCTTCAATAAGTCATAAAGATTTTCTTCTGAATTTTTTCCTCTTCAAACATATTTTTATCCTTTTTATCCTTTTTTAACATATTCACCTTCAAAGATTTTTTCTCATTAAAACATTTTTTCCATCTTCAAATCTTTTTCATGTTTCAAAGAATTTTTTTCCTCTTCAAAAAATGTTTTGCTCTTAAAAAAAAACTTACATTTTTTTTCTCTTCAAAATTTTTTCTTATCCTCTTGTCAAAAAATAGAGTACAGAAGCCTGAACAGCAATGTTAAAAATTCATGATGATGTAAAAAATTATTCTTCCTGGAGCCTGAAGTCATAAAGATTTTCTTCTTGTGAATTTCTTGTTTTTTTTTTCTCTTCATTTTATCTTCAATTTTTTTAATCCTCTTAAAAAATGTTTTCATCTTCAAATTTTTTTCTTGTTTGTTTTTTCCAAACAATTTTTTAGCATCTACAAAAAAAGGTTTTCCTCTTCAAATTTTTTTCATCTTCAAAAGAGAGACAGAAGCCTTGAACCTCAATGTTAAAAAATTCATGATGATGAAAAAATTGTCCTTATATTCTTTTCTGGAGCCATAAGTCATAAAGATTTTCTTCTGAATTTTTTCCTCTTCAAACATATTTTTATCCTTTTATCCTATTTTTAACATATTCACCTTCAAAGATTTTTTTTCCTCATTAAAACATTTTTTTCCATCTTCAAATCTTTTTCATGTTTCAAGAATTTTTTCCTCTTCAAAAAATGTTTTGCTCTTAAAAAAAAAAATTCTCTTACATTTTTTTCTCTTCAAAATTTTTTCTTATCCTCTTGTCAAAAATGTCAAAAAATAGAGTACAGAAGCCTGAACAGCAATGTTAAAAATTCATGATGATGTAAAAAATTATTCTTCCTGGAGCCTAAAAAATGTTTTCATTTTCAAAGTTTCAAAGATTTTTTCTCTTAAATTTTTTTCCTCTTACATTTTTTTTCTCTTCAAAATAGAGAGAGTACAGAAACCCTGAACCACAATGTTATTAAAATCATGGTGAAGAGAAAAATGATCCTTTTATTCCTTCCTGGAGCCTAAATCATTTTTTTTTTTCTTAAAAGTAGTTTTCCTCTTCAAAAATTTTTTCCATCTCATTTCTCTTAAAAATGTTGTTTTCATTTCAAAATATTTTTCCTCTCTTAAAAAAGTTTTTTTTTTTTACCATCCTCTCTATTTTTCAAAAAAAGAATTTTTCCTCTTCAAAAACGTTTTGCTCTTTAAAAAAAACAAAATTCTTTTACCTCTTTTTCCATTTTTTTTTTTCTTCTTTAAAAAGAGAGAACCCTGAACCTCAATGTTAAAAAATCATGATGATGAAAAAAATTATCCTTCCTGGACCTGAAGTCATAAAGATTTTCTTCTTGTGAATTTCTTGTTTTTTTTTTCTCTTCATTTTATCTTCAATTTTTTTAATCCTCTTAAAAAATGTTTTCATCTTCAAAGTTTTTTCCTTGTTTGTTTTTTCCAAACAATTTTTTAGCATCTACAAAAAAAGGTTTTCCTCTTCAAATTTTTTTCATCTTTAAATTTTTTTCCTCTTCAAAAGAGAGACAGAAGCCTTGAACCTCAATGTTAAAAAATTCATGATGATGAAAAAATTGTCCTTATATTCTTTTCTGGAGCCATAAGTCATAAAGATTTTCTTCTGAATTTTTTCCTCTTCAAACATATTTTTATCCTTTTATCCTATTTTTAACATATTCACCTTCAAAGATTTTTTTTCCTCATTAAAACATTTTTTTTCCATCTTCAAATCTTTTCATGTTTCTTTTTTCCTCTTCAAAAATGTTTTGCTCTTAAAAAAAACTTACATTTTTTTCTCTCTTCAAAATTTTTTTCTTATCCTCTTGTCAAAAATTAGAGTACAGAAGCCTGAACAGCAATGTTAAAAATTCATGATGATGTAAAAAATTATTCTTCCTGGAGCCTAAAATTTTTTTTTCAATCCTCTTAAAAAATGTTTTCATTTCCAAAGTTTCAAAGATTTTTTCTCTTAAATTTTTTTACCATCTACAAAAAATGTTTTCCTCTTCCCTTTTTTTTCTCTTCAAAAGAGAGACAAAAGCCCTGAACCGCAATGTTTAAAAACTCATGGTGAAGAACAATATTGTCCTTCTATTCCTTTCTGTCCTAAAGATTTTTTTATCTTGAATTTTGTTTCTCTTCAAATGTTTTTATCCTTTTTACATTTCTTTCCTCTTCAAAAAAAAATTTCCTCTTCAAAACTTTTTTTTTCATCTTAAAAAAAAGTTCTCCTCAAAAAATGTTTTACTTTAAAATATTTTATTCTTTAAATTTTTTTCCTAAAGTTTAAGTCCTGAAGATTTTCTTCTCTTGAAATGTTTTCCTCTTCAAAATAGTTTTTGACAAAATTAAGACTGTTGCTCTATGTCTAGTCTGTGTCTCTCTTCAGATGAGATTTAAAGGTCTGATTTATTTGTGTCAAATATTTGTAAATGAAAGGAAGTCACTCATGAGAGATCAGATCAGATTTAATGTCAAAGCAAACACTGCTATGATCTGTAACATGCAGAGAATAAAGTTCAGCAAAATCACACATTTACCACAAACATGAAATGATCTGTTCACGTAACACTGTTCACCTAAAAATATTCCTTGAAGAAATAAGAGAAAACACTGAATTATTTGTAAACTTGTTTAAGGAATGACTAGAGTATATAATGAGTGTTTATCACATATATAATGTGTGTGTGCGTTCAGTAGTGAGAATCATGTGTTATTAACCCTAAACGGACTGATTCCACATGATACGTCCATCATCTCTCAGCTTCACCGTACCGCTGGCCACAAGCTCTAAAGCCGCTGGAAAAGCACGATGCTCCGCCTCCCGGATGCGCTCTGATAGGCTGTCCTCCGTGTCATTCATCGTGATGGGAACCGCCTCTTGAACCACGATGGCCCCGGCGTCCACCTCCTCCTGAAGACACGAGTTACAATACATGTGTTAAATAATGATTGTGGACGGTTCTTATTCTGACACTTGAAATAAATCAAAGTTTCTTACAGCCACAAAGTGTACAGTACATCCCGTGACTCTAACGCCGGCCTGAAGGGCCTGTTTCTGAGCGTTTACACCTTTAAATGACGGCAGCAGTGATGGGTGGATGTTCAACATCTTTCCTGTATAAATAAAAAGACACACGGGTCATTCATATGATGCATTATATATTCACACACCTTCATCATTTATAGCTGAATGTACGGATTTAAATATGAATTACTATTAAAAGAAAACATAATTTTGTGTTAAATGGATGTTTACCGTTCCATTTCCTGACAAAAGGTCCAGTGAGGATTCTCATAAATCCAGCCAGACAAACCAGTTCAACTCCAAACTCCTCCAGGACTTTATCTATAGTGCCGTCAAACTCGGCCCGGCTGCCGTACAGCTTATGATCCACAACCTAAAAGACAAACACATCATTACAAACCATCAGAACATCTACTGCCTTCCTCAAATCGTTTGATAGAAATTGGAAATTTCTGTAAAAAACATAATTTTGATTTAAATATATGCTTGTAAACATTTTATTGGCAAAGTATTTGACTGTTATATATGAAGAAAGTTGAAACCCGTGTCTGAATGCCGGCCATAGAAGCTCTCTTCAGGCCGAGGACGCCCGGTCTGTTTGAGATGACCACAACTATCTCAGCTGAACTAGATGGTTTCTTTGCCTGAACCATCAGCGCCTGTAGATTAGTTCCTGTCAAACATCAAACATTAACATTAAATCATCATCATCATCATCATGTGTCTTATAATGGTGTTTAGTGAAGAACACATGTACCAGTTCCAGAGATGAGAACAGCTACTCTGGTTCTCTTGCGTGTGTTGTGATCTGCGTGTAGAGATCCGTTCTGTATGTTGCTGATGTCTGGAGAACGACCCGGACTTTCCTTTAAACTCTGACTCAGATTTCTGATCATCACACACTCTGATCCTGTACAAAACATCGACAACTTTAACATGTCACATGACTCTCATGTGTATATGATGTATGAAAACAACAATACTAAATATAAGAAAATATCATTTGTCTTCATTTTGGGGTGAACTGGACGTTCTCTTTCCGTCTAATATATTTCTATAGTGCTTTACACAAATTTGCATTGTAGTTTTACAGAGAAATTAATTTCTTACTTAGTATTTCTGTTTTTTTTTTCCATACAAATTTGTCATGTTTTAATCATTGTGCAAAAAAAAAAAAAGTATAAAAATGAAATAAGTTTAATTTTAAAATAAAAAAATATATGAATTAACTTTATTTTTCTGAACCCGCTGATATATATATATATTTTTCAGAAAACGAAACATTATGTTAGATTTAGAAATCTTTACTGGAAAACACAGTTTTTTTTTGCAGTGAAACAGCAGAGACATAAGAAAGTCCTGTATAGAAATAAAGAAATGAAACTATATAAAAACAGGAAAACTGGATGTACATGAGTGTTACTAACAGTAATTATAATCCATATTTATTACTGTTTCTAATGATCAACATCTATTGAAGATCATCATTGAATGTTTCTTTAAATCTCACCAGGTTGTTTATGAGCGAGCGAGCCGATGATCCAGGCCTCCTCCTGCGCCTGTACGAGTCGGAGAACTCTCTGAGCGTCGTGTTTACTGACCACCAGCACCGCCCCGAGCCCACAGTTAAACGTCCGGCTCATCTCCTCCTCACACAGATCACCTTCTCTCTGAAGCCACGAGAACACGGCAGGAACACGCCAGCGAGACGCATCTGAACAACAACATCATCAACATCAGAAACACGTCTGTGAGGTTTATGTCCAGATCATGTGCCGCTTACCCAGATCCACCATCAGTTCTGCAGGAAGAACTCGAGGAATGTTCTCCAGGAGTCCTCCGCCGGTGATGTGGGCGTAGGCTTTAACCGCACCGCTGCGCAGGATTGGCTGAAGCAGTCGGCTGTAGATCTTTGTGGGTGTTAGCAACACGTCACCTTTAACAACGACACAAAAGTGATGGAGCTTAAAAACATACACCGTTAAACCACGATGTTCACGTGTTGTCATACCGATGTTCTGTCCCGGCTGTCCAAACGGAGCGGGTGAGCTGTACTGGAGATCGGATCGCTCCAGAACTTTCCTCACCAGACTGAATCCGTTACTGTGAAGTCCAGATGAAGCCACGCCGATGAGCAGATCTTCTTCTGTGATGTCCTTCAGTCGAGGCAGAACGGATCCTCGCTCGACCGCACCGACACAGAACCCGGCGAGATCGTACTCTCCTGAAGCGTACACGCCCGGCATCTCTGCCGTCTCACCACCTCAACACACGCACACAAACACATTTACTTCACCTGAATCAATCCTGTGTTTATATAGAAGCTGATGATGAAGTCACCTAATAAAGCACATCCAGCCATCTGACAGGCTTCCGCAATACCAGCGATGACAGAAGACGCCACTTTCACATCCAGACGTCCACATGAGAAGTAATCGAGAAAGAAAAGAGGTTCTGCTCCCTGAGCCAACACATCATTCACACACATGGCCACCAGATCCTGACCCAAAGTCTTGTGAATATCACACGCTTGAGCGATCTGCATTCAACACACAGACGAGATGTTTCAGATGATGTACAGTAGAGACGGTTGCTAAGGTGTTGCTAGGGTGTTTTGGGTGGTAATACCTTGAGTTTAGTGCCGACTCCATCAGTTCCAGACACCAGTATTGGGTCGATGAAACCGGCTGCTTTCAGATCAAACAGCCCCGCAAACCCACCGAGCTCAGCGTTACAACCTAAAAATAAACCGATAAAGAAATCTCATCTTATACTACAGTAGATGAAAGAACACTAATGATTTCATGATGAATAATGATATTATACACAACCAGAATTATGTTTTACTACTCATTTACAAATATTGGTATAGTGTTTCTCCACAGCGTTTTCTTTATGTTGTTTGTTCTCTGTGCAGACATTGATTTCTGTTTACCTGCTCGAGATGTTGCTTTGGCCAGAGGTTTAATCATGTCCACGAGTGTGTTTCCAGCACTGATGTCCACACCGCTGTCTTTATATGTCAATCCTCTATGAGACACACATCAGATATTCATGCTGAGACTTTACTCAGATTCTGGATTTCATTGAGCACACAAACATGAATGGGGTAATTGTGTACAGTGATGTCTGGAGGCTATGACAGATTCTTCTGTTTTAACAAAACGAGCAACAGCAAGTTTCTTATTATGTGACATTTTTCAGAATGTCAGAAAACCTTCAAGGAATCCATCACACAGCATTAATGACTTTATTTCTTGCAAACATCTAAACAAATCACATAAAACACAGTCATTCAATGTGATTTATTACAGAGTATAACACGTGTTCGAGTATCTGATTCTTTGATTGGTCAGCACACACACCTGGTGCGGGTGAGGTAAGCGATGGCACGGTGAGCGATGTCTCTGCGGTACACAGCGTCAGGGAAGCTGACGAGAGCCACGGCATCATTAGCGCCGTGTAAAGCGCTCTCCAGTGTGGGCCGGACCGCTGTGACGGTCAAGACACGCCCACCGCTCGTGATAACCCCGCCTCCTTCCTTAAGGGCGGTGCCTGCGTGAAACACCTGAACGCCCATCTCAGACACCTGAGACAGACCTGAACACACAACAATCAGTACAAGAGCCGAGTCCAGTGAAGGAAAATCATCGTTAAATCATCTAAACGTGATGCCTTTTTTTAAACGAGTAAAACTTTAATCTGCTAAATCAAAGCAAAGTGTGTTGTCATGTGACAAGGTAAATGTAAAACAGGAAATGACATCACTGCAGAGTGGAAACCTGTAGACTCTTATTACTGTGTCTTAAAGATGTCAGACTGAAATGAATGATGCTGAAATAAATAAATAATGAATTTCCGTATTTGTTATTTGTGACCTTTTGATTGTGTTTGATTGTGTAAAGATGTGAAGATGTGTACCGGTGATCTCCAGACCCTTCTTATATTCAGCTGGATATCCACCGCTGGCCATGACCACAGTCACTGCTGAACTGTCCTTCATCCACTCCACAACAGCTGAACTCAGATCAGACTCCAGCGTCTTCTTCAACACTTCATATAAATCACTCTTCAACAGCGGCATGAGAACCTGACGGTCATCATCACTCACGCTTTCATCTCTTTATCATGATTCTGCATATCACACTGACATATTAAACGCCACATGTACAGTTACCTGACATTCAGGATCACCAAACCGACAGTTAAACTCCAGCACTTTTGCTCCCTGTTTCGTCAGCATCAGTCCAGCGTACAGCACACCTGAAGACATGAGAAACAATAATTACTCATTCATATCATCACCACACACGATCTGTCAATCTGAGTGATTTCATTCAATCTCACCCACATACGGCGTCCCCTCCTCTCTCATCCCGTCAATGGTTTTCTGAAGAACACTTGTCTTTATTTCCTGCAGCATTTCCTCAGAGACCTTCACAAAACACACACACCAATAACAGATTTAAAGCACTGCTTTAATTAAAGTCGTTTTAAATCTCATATAGATACAGAATATGTAAAGGATGTTGTGGGTCTGCAGGGATGTTTATTTCTTGAGGAAGGGGGTTTCATCACCTGTGGTGTGGGGCAGTACGCTCCCATCCCGCCTGTGTTTGGTCCCTGATCTCCATCCATCAGACGCTTGTGATCTTGAGCCGGAGGCATCGGTGAGACGGTGATCCCGTCACTGAAACACAGACACTAAAAGACACACAGAAGAACCTTAGAGAGAGAGAGAGAGAGAGAGAGAGATGAAGAACATGTGTGTGTGTGTGTGTTTGTACTCACAGACACTTCCTCTCCCTCTAACAGCTCCTCCACCACCACAGTCTCACCAGCAGAACCAAACGCTTTATCCTGAAACATCACAAATCAAAGTAATGTACATCAGTCTTCATCTGACACGATATGATCTTTAAAACTATTTTATTTTCACCTTCACAAATGTTTTTTTCTTATTCTTAGTAAAGAGTTCCCTTGTGCAGTTACACGCTTGTGACCAGCAGATGGAGACATAAGCACTTCACAACACTAAATTATTCTTCTAACTAGCTAGTTTCAATCAGTAATTCACATCATTTCAAATATATTTTTAAAAAAGTAAAGACAAAGTAACTGACCGTCATGATGTCCAGAACAGCTCGACAGGCCTTTTCTGTATCTCGAGCGACTATGACACCCTTTCCTGCGGCCAGACCGCTCGCCTTCACCACCAGAGCTGGAAAATCTGCTCTGAACCAACAAAACCACAAATAACACACAACTCGGTTATCATTAACACATTATTCATTCTGATCTCTAGTGGACAAACTCTTAAATTACACATCAAACATTTGCTTAAGAAAATTATGCAAAGATATAATATAAAGTGAAAAGTTTGAAAACACACAAATATATAAGACATAAGAAGCATATGAGAAGAATATAATAATATAAATACCTGACACTAAACACATGAAGATGTAATAAATGTGTTTTTACTCTCGTATGTATCTGCAGGCATCTCGAGGGTCTGTGAAGGAGCTCCAGCGGGCTGTAGGGATGCCGTGACGATCCATGAAGGACTTTGAGAAACTCTTACTGGCCTCCAGCTGCGCAGCCTTCGCAGACGGACCGAAACACGGCACGCCGGCCGCCGTCAGGTCATCCACTATACCTGAAGATCACAAAACATTCAGTACTGACGAGCATGTCATCTATTCTATTTAAAACATTAATGCCTTAAACACAGATGAATGATTTGTTTTTAATGAACCTCACCTGCAGCTAAAGGAACTTCAGGACCCACAACCACCAAATTCACATTATGATCTTTACAATACTGAGCCAGAATAGAGTGATTGCTCACAGACACGGCTGAAAAACACCAGACAGAGACACAACAATTGACAATGATGAACTTTAATCATGATGAATAAGAACATAACATAAGAACAGAACACAGAAAATGTTTTGTAGGTTCATGTTGGTATGTGGTACCAGAGTTGGAGATCTTTCCACAGTCAGCAGTTCCTGCGTTTCCAGGAGCCACGAGGACGTTCTGAACATGAGGCGACTGAGCCAGTTTCCATGCCAACGCATGTTCCCGCCCACCGCTGCCAATCACCAGCACCCGCTCGGCCATGACACCTGCTCAACACAAACCACCATCGGTGTATCATCACACCTGTGCCCTACAGGACCTGACAGACACCATGACACCTGCTCAACACAAACCACCATCGGTGTATCATCACACCTGTGCCCTACAGGACCTGACAGACACCATGACACCTGCTCAACACAAAGCCCACCATCGGTGTATCATCACACCTGTGCCCTACAGGACCTGGACAGACACCATGACACCATCGGTGTATCATCACACCCCCCTACAGGACCTGACAGACACCATGACACATGTCATGAAGACATGCTTAAGACAGCTTGACTCCTGGTGTACTTTTTGCATTATTAACTGCTTGTGTTCGGCATTTCTGCAAAATCTTTAAAACTCTGTATAAAAACAGAAAATGTTTACTGTAAATGTCCATTCTGACCTCTGTTAATCAGCCAATCAGGGACAGCTATCAGTCTTCACCTATAATATCAGCTGACCCGACTGATCTGATCACAAAATGTCATTAAACAGCAGATGACGAGACTGAATCGATGTGTTATTGCTTTTAAAGAGGCAGTTTAATTGCATGAAAATTGTGACCTTCAGAACTCATTTCTCATCTCATGCTTTGACCTTTCAATCCTTTAATTCACATCACACAGAAACATCTAGAGAGATTTATAAAGACACGTGACATCAGATGATCTGACACAGGTTCTTTAGAGCAACCTTTTAAAACATCTTTATTTTAAAGAGTAAAGTGAACGATTACCATAAATATATTATCAAATGTTTACATTTTTTCCAAGATGCTTCAGAAAACACAATGAATGGGACCTTGATCAAACGTCACGGTACTTTTTTGTTAGTGCTGTAATTTCAAACACACAGAAATGTGTAAATGTTAATGATCTGATATCAGTGAACTTTGACTTATACATTCACTAACACAATCACAGAGGTTGTGAAACTATTGATTAGTGGTCAGAAATGAATGAAGCTGATCACAAGATTCACACACTGCATCTCATTAACTCCACTTTACATCTGATCTCAGACCTGCTGTGATTATAATAAACATGTACATGTATAAACAAAATCACACAGTATTGACCATCACGTTACAGTATCAGAAATGATCTCACGCAAACACAGAGACACAGATGCAACACAAGACTAACACGAAGTTTGTACGATAGTAAATAAAGTAAAGTTCTGACGAACGGCCCAGTAGAGTTTCACGCAGTTTAACTTATTAAAGTTAGTGAATTTATCATTAAAGATGTAAATATCTCTTACTGTATTAGTGATGAAGCAGGACAGATCCTGTGATGTCTTGACCAGCGTCTCTCAAATCACTAAACACGTGCGCACGCGCTCGGACTGTAAACAGTTAATTCTGCAGTGGGCGGGGCCACGACCCGGAAGTTGCCTTTAATTGGTCGGCTCAGGTGACGTAAACTAATAATACTTATATTTTAACTATTAATTTTGCTTTTTAGTTTAATTTTAAGTGTTACAATATATAGCAAATCATAGTTGAGGTGTCACGTGACTGAGAAAAAAGTCAAGTTATATTAAAAATAATTATAAAAATTGTAGTTGTTTTATGGTTTACAAAACAATTTAAGATTTCTAATAGCTTTAATTTAATAATTTAATATTTAAGTTAATACTTTAATTCTAATAGCTAATAGGCAATCCTAACTGGAATTGTCTTATGAGGTTCCAATTCAACAACCAAAAATGCTATTAAAAAACATAACTTCCAATACAAGTAAATAGTAATAGCTGTACAATGATCCTGTTTCAGTTTAATCAGCATAAGAACTTGATTTGAGAAGTTTATTTTGATCACATCAGGATGATCCAAACGGACATTTCTTTAAGGTTTTTCATAAGAGATGCTAAACACCAACTAATCCCAATATGTAATCAAAACACATTCCAACTTCTGTTTCACAATTTATTTATTTAAAAAATAAGTTGGCAGATACATTAGCAGGCAGATCTTTTGTTCTTATAGTTTAATAAAATGTCTAAACACTCATCATGCACATGATAAACTCCAACATTCACACACAAAACTAACCAATTCTGAGACAGAAAATCAAACATAATAAATATTGAATCATGTCAAGTAAGTTAAAAGGAAGTGTATGATGTGATGCGGATCAGAGCAGAGGAAGATCTGGGTTTTTGAGAAGTTCTTTAGCAACATCAGTGTCTCTCAAAGCAAAGAAAGTGATGCCAGAGCTGTACGCCGCTGGAATCATCAGATGTGTTGTCTTACAATGAGCTTCATCATTCTGCTCTTCTTCTTCACAGATCATCTGTCTTACTTGACCTATAAATGACAGAAATATCACGGTCAGTTAAACTGGAATCTATTTAGATAAAGTCACAGCATGACTGCGTTTACACTGTCAATCTTTTTTCTGGCACAGATCAGGTTGCATGTGACTTTTCAGCCGCACATTAGGATTTGCAGTGTAAATGCAGATGCAGTACATTGGTGAATATTGAACATAAATGTATAGATGAGGTGATGTTGGGACGAAAGGTTTTAAATAAATAAGACACAGTGAATTAAGAAAAACAGGGTGACTTGATGAAAACTGTCATACCTTCTACATTTAATGTCTTCCAGTGTGAATCAGGATGCTGATCTGAGATCTGTGATAGTGGAACATCATGATTCAGTCTCTTGAGAACATCTTCACGGCGAATGAGAAGCACTGACTCGCTGCACAGACGCTCATGTACCTCCTCTTCACTTACTGCAAAACAAACACATACTAATGTGCAGAACTCATGTCCAACCACATGTTAGCTAATGTACATCTGTTGCTCATCCAATCCGAATGTTTTATTTTTCTATATTTGTTTTGAACTTCAGACATGAGTTAATACTCACCCACATCCAGAGGGTTGGTCATGAAGACGGCACTGGGTCCCACCCCAAAGATCAGCTGGTGGTGCCAGGCGTCAGGAACCTCTTCTCCTTCAGGTACCGCCCGCTGCATGTTCATGGTGGCCACGGGTACGGCTCCACGCAGTATCCAGCGTGCCAACCACGGCACCAGCTTCACCTTCCGTCGAGGATAGAGGCTAAAGAATCGTCCTATCACTTGACCACCGCTGGCCTGATCGGCTCCTTCTATCAGCTGCTGGTGTGTTGCACCTTGATGAGGTAACAGATCAAATTTGTAAAAGCAATCGCATATATAACTTTCAGGAAGCACTGGACGCCTCTTTATATAAACAAACAAATAAATGCTGATTCTTAGTTTATTTCAACATAACTATACTATATACCAGCTTTGCTTCGTGAATGCAGATAATCAGGCAGCGGCGCCTCGTTCCTCCTGAGACACGTCTGCACACAGCGGTTCACTGTGTCTGGTGTGACGGTGATGCCCAGCGCCTGCAGAACATCCACCACTGCGGTGGCACCACACGCAGAGACCCCGATCTGCAGCGTCTGCCTGTGAACAGCTTCCTGTATGGACCACAGCATGGCTGTATCAATCTCCTCCTTAACATTCTGTGAGGATCCTTCAGACTGGACCACCTCCATCTGTTCTGGATGCTGATAAAAAACTGTGAAAAAACAAACACAACATGACGACGTGTTTCTTTTGTTGTTCAAATGTCATGGGTTACATTCCTATAGAACACACATAATGGCAATTCCAGCGTTACATATGTGACATTTTCAGGAAAAAACTGAAATATAAATTCTCACAGAATGGATTTATATTATCAATATATTGAATCATCAGTTTATATTTGACTAAAGTCCTGTTGATAGAGTCCAGACATCAGAAAAATATCAGTCTATACACGAGATATCGGTTTCAAAAAATGAAATATTCACGTGTTATGAATGTGACAAAAGAACACGTGTGTTTGAGAGGAAACACACTTTGTAGGATTTCTGTGAATTAAAATCAGACCAGAAATAAAAACAAACCAGAAGCAATAATACCCAACAAATGAAGAAGAGATGAATATGGACTGTTATGAATGTGACAATTCTAAAAACACTTTACCGGACTATTAAAAATCAAACTTAAAAAAAAATTACTCTGAGCTATTAGTGCTCATAATTTCCCAGTTATATGTTATATTATGTATTAATTTATAAAAGAAATCATGCTGTATATTAATACCAGTGGCGGGCCAAACTGGTTCAGCTGGTGCCCATTGAAAAGAGCAGGAAATCAGTTTGAGGTTTATCTCTGAACAAGACTCGTTGTCGTGCATTAGTACAGAGACTGTACCAGAGTAAACATGGTAAAACACGACAGCTGGTATATCACACTTAAAACAACAACGAGTCTGTCTGAATGGATGCGCGTTATAAATAACTGTATAATATAAGAGTAAAATGGAGATAAAACGCTTCAATTTACCTAAAAAAACTCGAATATCCTTCAAACATTTTCCGCTCGACCCCGTTGTGTTGACAAGCGCTTTGCTCTGTGATTGGCTCTCAGAACTCATCCCGGTGTGTTCTGATTGGCTGTCAAGACTCTGTTACTGTGTTGTGATTGGTCTTAGAGGTGTGACGCATCTGTCAGTTATCGTGGGATACATTTGTTTTTTATTTTAAATGTGATTTATTTGCGTTAAATAAACACTGATGCAATAAAAATATGTTTACTACACAATATATTGCATACATTATTATTGATTTAATTCCCAGGTAAAGTGTTTTCTGTAAAGTGTTTTAATACGGATTCAAGTTGAATCCACATTTTGTAACGTATTAAAACACTTTACAGAAATTAAATGTGAAATAAACTAGTAATAATAATCTGAAAAAGTTATTTTTTGCTTTGAAATAATTCTTGTTATTTTTATGAGTTAAAGATTTTTTATTATTTCCAAAAGAATTAGTTTAAGAGCATGAAAAATAAAACGATGAGCACGATGAGAACATGAACAAAATGTAGTTTGGTTCCTAAACACATTCCTTTAACATTATCAAATAATACATTTAAGGATGTAAAATATTTTATCACACTCATTCTGCTACAACAGATGACACTATAACATTAATTGTTGTCATTGGCCCAATAGCCGAATAACTGATCAGACTCGAAACAGGAAGAAAGAGAAGTAAGAGGAGATCGTGGGTGTGAATGTGGCGTGGGCTGTGTGCATTTACTGTACTTTCACTTTCACATCACATCGAGATCAGCCGTGTGTCTGTGAATGAAACCCTCAACAGAGACGTGAGCCTAAACATTCAACGCAATCCACGTGATTATAATGAATTAATAGAATAAAGAGAATCAGATGTCGGGATGAATTTCTCCTCTCTATGGAGATGTGTGTGTTTCAGAGGAGTCACTGTCTTACTGCTCTTTTCCTCTTGCTGTGGTGAGTATCAGTACTGACTGTCATTGATTTGAACTGGGTTACTTCAAACTTCCATTACAGAATGATTATACACCAGCATTGTGTAGTATTAACTGTATTAAATGGACTAACCTAGTAAACACTGTAGTATGTGTACTACAGTAAAGTTCAAAAACACTATCTAGGAAATTTACTACAGTTTACTATAGTAAATACCATAGTACACTACAGTATTTTTCTTGTTGTGCTAACAATAACCGTAATGAATGCTTTACATTCCTTCTATTTTATATCACTTCCTAAAATCTGACTCTTAGTTACTAACATGCTGTGGTAATCTCAGAAGCATCATGGAATATCTAACAGTACAGTACCAGTACAGTATATTTTGTAAAGTTAAACCCATACATTATGGTTGTGTATGTTTGTATGTCACAGACTGCAGTACTGTCATCACATCTAAAGCTGGACATCCAGCGGTTCTGCCGTGTTCCTGTCCTTCAGCTTCTACTCCATTCTTCATCTGGCAGAAGGTTGTCGGTGAGAATGCAGAGGTTGTTATTTTGCACACAAACAATGAGGAAAAGAACCAAATAGGTGAAGAGTATCAGAACAGAACCCAGCTGAACATTCAGACAGAAAACTGCTCTCTGGTGTTCAGTAGTGTCCGTTCATCAGATGATGGACTCTACAAATGTTACTACAATAAGATACCTTTACGATATGAAGAAATACATCTGATGGTTACAGGTAAATGTGTGTAGCTTTATATAAATCATTATGAATTCTCTTTAGACTTTACTGACCTTTGACCTCTTATCTTTATCAGCTGTTGATCACAGTATGGCGTGTAACCGGAGTGATGATGTGTATCATTGTCAGCTCACAGAACTTTATCCAGAAGAAATCGTTCTGTGGAGAGTCGATGATCAACTTGTGCCGTTATTTGTGCAGTGCAGTAAAGATGCAAACACAGGCATGTGTGATGTCAGCAACGACATCACACTGAATGCAAATAATAGCGCTAAACTTACCTGTGAGGTGAAAAATGAATTCACAATATGTAAGACAGGTAAGCGTGCAACATTTACACAGTCATATTCTTTTGAGAATAATGTGGCATCATATTAATGTAATAACATGAGAGAATTCATGACATTAAAGTTAACATGAAAGCAATAATAACACACTTCTTATTTCATGTGACTGTTTTAATGCATCACTACATGTTATTTCCTTTCACTATCAAACTAATATTATGTGCGTACATTCATACAATATGATGATTTTGCAAGAAAATAAATTATTTTTGTCTTATAATCAAGTGTTTACATTTATAAGTTCAAAATAATCTCAGTTTTATATGATATTTGGTTTGTGATTTATATTATACAAATACGGTGTGTATGGAATAAAAATGTTAAATGTGTTAATGTAAGACTATTTGAAAGCAAACAAACAGAGAACGTAAATGTGTTGTTTCTGTAAGATTCAGAACCTGTGACGCAGAAACCATCGATGACATCATCAATATGTGGATTTCTGGCCGTTGTGTTTGTAATTGTTGCTGTATTTGTGGGAATCACATGTAGAAAACAGCAGAGTAAGACATCTCTTTGAAACTGTTATGAAATTCTCAGTCAGATCTGATCTTGTCAGTCGGGTGTGATTCATCATGTTCTTCTGGCTTTACAGGATGTATTGCAACATCAAGAAGAAACAGTTTATAATACAACACAAGATCTCAGCGGATGTTTTAAAAGACACACAGTTTTACATTTCAGCATTATTAACAATATAAAAACAAAACATTTCTTAGTTCTTATGTGTTCTTTTGGTCAAGAAACTTTCACTGACGTGGAAGATATTACAAGAGAATTCAACTGATTGCATAAGTCAGAAATGATTTAACCCTTTAAATGATTCATCATTGTGTTGTTTAAATCCAACATTCAGCATTTGTTAAAATTGTATAAATTTGTCCAAAAAAATATATATATATTGATGGACGAGCTTGTTGTTTTGTAGATTTGTACATTGTGAGTTTATTCAGTGGATTTAAAGGCAGTGTTGTACTGAATGAAGCATTAACACAAGAATGTGTCTGTCGTCACATGATCCAGATGTTTTCTGTGCTGTTTCACAATCATTGTTGGACTTTAACTTGCTGTATTTGTTAGTCTTCCTGCAATTGTTTATAAAAATGTAGAAATGAGCCAGTTTGTTCATGCTACAGTGATTTCTCGCCAACATAAACACATGAAGAAGAAACTTCTGGTCGTCTTATATTAAATATCTGAGCAAGGTTGTTTGGTTAAGAAGTTTTGGGTTAAACCATTTAATGTAATCATTCATTTTATTAATAAGCTCTCAGAATGTGAACTCTGAGAATGAGCCAATTATTAAATACTGAAGTGAACAAAAACTGAGAAATGTTTTATATACTCGCTGGATTGTAATAGATGATATACATTATTGAGATATGGTTGACAGCATATTTAAACATCATCATGTTCCTCCTCCTTTAGTAGATCAATATAAAGAAGTGCATATGTGTTTAAAGTGAAGTACAATATTCTGTTCCTCAATAAGTGCATGAAGACAGAAGTATCCTGTTTTCTATTTGAAACATTTGTCTGATTGATGTTTTTCTTGTTGATGATTTATTTGAGTAGCATTAAACTTGTGTAAAATGAATGTTAGTGTTACACTGAAGAAAGGGTCACATACAGGTTTGGAATGTTGATTTTTGGCTGAAGTATCTCTGTAAAGGTTTAGGTGTGTAATACATCGACTGAACACCAGCTGTCAGTGTTGCATCATCAGTGTAAATAAATCTGAACGTGCAGAAACCCTCCTAGAGCAGATATAAACCAACAGATGATGTGCAGAAATTAACCCCTAAACCATCAAACATCACGTCTGTAGCAGTTTTACTCTGTGTTCGTTCTGTGTTGTCAAAGAGCCTTTATCATATTATTTCTTCATATCAGATCTCTGATGATGTAAAGAGATTTATTCATCTGTGAGTTTGTGTTGTCAGCAGCTGATGGTTCAGACGGATGCAGTTAACATCTCAAAGCACATAAAGATTCTGTATCCAGTCTCTCTCTCTCTCTCTCTCTCTCTCTCTCTCTCTCTCTCTCTCTCTCTCTCTCTCTCTCTCTCTTCAGACAGGACGACAGGTGGCTATTAACTCATGAATGCTGTCGGCACAGCTCACTGCCTCCTAGTTTGGGCTTCAAATGTCATTTTCTCCGCTACATTTCCTAGTTCCCACAGAATTGGGTCTCTGTACCAATTTAGACATCAACCCTTGACATTTCGCAGATTTTCCGCACCCCTGAGTTACCCTTCTGCCCCGGGACACGTGGAGCGAGAAAAGAGGGAATTCATCTGATGTTAGAAAAGAACAGGGAGATCTTTCTCTGTCTCTCTCATGGGTTTAAATACACGCTGAGAGAAAGACAAGCAGCCGGGAGAAGAGATCCAGAGGATAAAGATCATATACCATCCAGAACATCTGAACGGTTTTTATTTCACAGAGATGTTCGTGTTCAGGTTTGTGTGGATGAGAGTTTCTGCTTATTTACATGCAAATCATTCTTCATATAATTACAAACTATACAACTGAATAAAACTATTATACTGGCACAAAACTGTGGGTGTTTCTGTTCGATTAGTTTCTCTCTCGGTGTTTAAAGTTAATAACACACGTCATGTATTTGTACAATACCTGTGATTTACTATCAGAATAAGTCTTTGAGTTTGTGGGTGTTTTTGATGGATTTTAAAATCTACTTTACTTACAGATTCTATTCTAATACATTCTATGTATTACTGCAGTGTAACACAACACATTATTTCCTATTGGAAAAATAACAGAAATAATATTTAATATGAATAATTATCTTGGTAACATAAATGCAACAATCTAACAATAAACATTTACATTTAATCATTTAGCAGACGCTTTTATCCAAAGCGACTTACAAGTTTACCAGTGGCACACTGGGAGCGATTAGGGGTTTTTTCTGCTGGTACTGGTACAATAGAATAGTGAAGAACAGTGTTTCAGCATTTATTCATCTTTGTTAATGTTAGTTAATGTCAATACAGTTGTTCATGTTTGTTCACTGTGCATTCACTCGTGTTACAGCTTTAGATGTTAATAATGTATTAAAATGTTGAATTTAGTATGAATCAAGAATAACAAATGCTACTCTTAAAAATAAAGGTGTTTCATGATGCCACAGAACCATTTATCACTGAATGGTTCCATAAAATCCTCCAGAGAATCTTTCTGTTTAACAAAAGTTTTTTTGTGGTGGCAAAAGGTTCTTTAGACTCTAAAAAGATCAAAAAAAAGAAATGCTGCTTTAAGAACATGTGGTTCTACGGCATCATTGTGTGAATATGTTCTGCATAAATCAAAGCACATGAGTCTGATCTCTAAAGATCTGCTAAATCCGGCACACGGTCAGAGAGACAATCTCCACATAACCATGACCAACAAAACACACTGACCCTGGAGGAAGAGATTCTGATGATGATGAACGGCCGTAAGTCTGGAGAGACGTCTCAGGAGAAGAGAGAGAGAGATGTCAGAGTAATGGAAGAGCACGAGCAGAACTTCTCCCTCCGGCTGAAAGTCACACGATCGTTTTTAACAGTCTTCATCTCTTTTACCAAACAAATAATCACCCCAAACATCAACACACATCTGTAACGTTACTGTACATCTGTATAAACGGACCCTGACAGATTTATAATATCTGTGAGTTTAAAGCGCTCGAGGTGTGTTATGGATGGTGAAATGTTAACATTGTGGATCATTCAAGTTCAGTTTTCCTTTTTTCATGTATGAAAAAATGTTGTTCAAAATAAATAGTTTACTCAGATTGTACTACTTTTATATTTTTTTATATAGAACAGCATTACCAATGCCAAGGTCATGGGCTGGATCTCAGGGATTGCACATACTAATGCAATGTAAGTTGCTATGGATACAAGCATCTGCCAAATGCATAAATGTTAATATACTTTCACTTCCAGTGGTCAGAATGTTTCCTTTAAAGACAGCTCCCTATGTAGTCATCAGACAGCATGATGGTTTACAGCTCCTCTCTGAGTTCACTGTGATGCTGATGCAGGTGATGAGAAATGACATCATCACATGACACGCGGGTTACATTAATGAGGTCAACAGTGAATTATTATGAGAGATTTATTATTAATGGTGGTGAACGGTCAAAACTTCAGTCTAACATGATTAAACAGGAATCATCTCTCTACATGCTAATCATTCATCATGTATTTAAAGAGCCGGTAGCCTGTTATTAATACTCATTAACAAACATCCAGGAGTTAAACACTCGGTCATTGGTGCTCTCAGTGGTCATCTATAGTTGATTTTTATTACATATTAATCGCTGGACAGTCTTGTCTCTAAAATATCAATGTAATATTAAACCACAAATCTATTCTTATTCTGATCATCTGATCTAAAAATGATAGAACAGAATTATTAAATACGTACATCTGCATTATTTCACAGAACATGTACTACTATAATATAAATATTTTACATTAATAAAATATATGACTAGAATACTTGATCAGATATAAGGTTGGTTATTTTTTAGCATCAGATTGAATGTGTGACCTGATAATGAGAAAAATAACTAAACCAGGCAAATCTCAAAACTCTAAAGTATTTGTTAAGAGGTCGACCCAAATACACCAGATGAATAGATTACACACTTTATTTAAACTACTGATTTAGCAAAGCCATAAATCATTACAGCTGATTCTAATACATTCATCAAATCTGCCAAAAAAAGAAACCAAATTAAACTAAACTTTTATTATTGTTCTCTTACTGAGTCTAGTTAAGTCTTAAAAATAAAGGTGCTTCATGATGTCACACAAAACATTTCAGCTATCCTTTATCCTTTCTGTTTCCCAAAAGCTTCTTTGGATTATAAAAGAAAAGGATCTTTTAGGAACCGATTGTCACGTGACTCTGAAGCTGATTCTGGATCAGTAGATTGTGTTTGTCTCAGTACTCACTCATATCACAGTAATCCTCTTCCTCCTGTACCTGATGATGATGATGATGATGACGGATCAGGATCAGATCATCTTCTGCTGGACGTCTCCAGATCTGAAGATCTCATGTGTGTATCTTCAGGATTAAAAAACAGATCATCAGGAGAGATCCATGATTGCAATTGGAACATTGAAACATATATACTTTACATTTTCAGATGCATAATTATTATATATATAAATTGTTTAGGTGAATTCTTCATTTAAACACACATGCTTAGACACTATCAAACCATTAAATCAAATACTCTTCTCACGCTTAATATCTCTTCTCTTATTATGTGCATGTTTAGTTATTTCAGCATAATGAAGCTTTATTTAGGACAGCGTTCTCCGCTGGGTTCTCACACATTAAACATCAGCGTTATCAGATGAAGGTCACAATAACTGCACATCTATCTTATCCACATGAGAAAACTTTCTCTTTTATGTTTTTAATTCATATTGGGCCAAAAAAAGGAGAGATTTGAGAGGTAATTTATTCTCTGAGAATAAAGAGAAGATGGAGGTCTGGAGGGAAAACTGAATTAAACACAGTCATGAGGAAAAGAGGAAAGATGTTTCATGAATGGTGCTTTTATATCTGTTCATTATTTTTGTACTTCAAATAAACATTTACAGCTCTTTAAAAAAACAGTTTACAGTGATTTTTGTACAGTGGGTGTGAATATGTTCTCTCAGTTCCAAAATGAAACATCTCACAGTGTTTGTGATTTAATATCTCAAATCACAGGACTGTTGAGATGTGATATTACTTTCTAAGGGACTTAATCAGCTATCAACCAATCAGAACACACTAGAAACTAAACAACCACAAAGCCATAATGTAGTAAACACACACAACACTTTCATTCAGCAAATTTACAGCTTAATTACAAGTCAACTTTATTTTATGAAGTATACTGAAGCAAAGGTCAAGTATATTTTTATACATACTTTTATTCTTGTATGTGTATCAGTTCTACTTGGGAGGAAACAGGTCCATGTTTTAGTTTATAAAAGGTTTTTAAGTGAACATGTTTCATATATATGCTGCAGACAGGAAACCAGTTCCAAAGTCTGTCGACTTGCAAATTTGTATCATGTGACGACACATGACCAATAGAACTTTGATATGTGACTAATTCCAAAAATGAAGAGAGAAGATTGTGTATTGAAGCATAAAAAACATCACAACAGACTTAGAAAATGTGTTTCTTGAAGATGTTATGATGGAAATGTCAAGAGCTCATTGTGTGTTTGTAAAGGTTTAGTGATACTTGACTTTTAGTTTATAAATCAACCTTTCAAATATGAAAATGTTGTTTAGTAACTCTTACTTTATTTGTCACAGTAACTGTTTTCCTAGAAGAGCAGACGTGTGTGTTTGTGTAAAATTGTGTCTATTTTCCACTGTCTTTGGCATTCCACTCTTTGTTTTACTGGGTTTTGTCTTTGGTGATAATTACGTCCCTTGTGAACACAAGCGTGAAGTTCACAGACTCCTGCGGGACACACGTCTAAATAACAAGATCCAGATCCATGCGGCCTACAGATCACTTTTTCTCTCGCATTCTCTCACCAAAACAAAAGGCGTTCAGACGTTTAACCTTGCTGAATTGTTTTATATTGTTTTTATATACAATTGTTTAATTGTTTTAAGTGCTTTAATATCATTATAATCCTCTGAACGTGTGTTATTGTGAAATCTTTGAAGGGAATGAAACCGATACGGCCCGTCTGAAGGAATAATGTTGATGTTTGATGGAACGTGAGCTTTGACAGATGGCTGTTGTGCGTACAGACGCTGTACACGTTTAATGAAAGTAAACACACCAGATTCTGAAACCCAAAAACAACATTATCTGTCATGTCAACAAACATGAATTCAAGAGAATTTGCTCTTTGTCTAAATCTATTTGCTCAACTATTTAAAAGTTTTCTTTGTCGTGTTTTAGTGGTTTGAAGAACATGTTTGTATCATTTAGTTCGGTGTGATGTGTGTGTGTGATGTGTGTGTGTGTGATGTGTGATGTGTGTGATGTGTGTGTGTGTGTGATGCGTGTGTGATGTGTGTGTGTGTGATGCGTGTGTGATGTGTGTGTGTGTGTGTGTGTGATGTGTGTGTGTGTGATGCGTGTGTGATGTGTGTGTGTGTGTTGCTATACTACTGTTGTGTGTTTAAGAGCTTTAGGAGAAATCCAGAGAGCTTATAATGATGTAGAATATATTTAACTTACATGTAACAGATCAAAGCTCAGTTTCCTTCCTGCTGAAGTATCTGAACTCAGATGAACTCACTGTCTACGTTAGGAGAAATAAAAACACTATAAATCAAGTGAATATGGATAAACTGGTGATGTTTCAAGCCTCTCAGAATCTGTTCAGTTCTGTTATTGCAGGTATGAATTCCCATGAGACTGTGTTGTATAAAGCACTCTTATTAACCTAGATTTGATCAATTTAATATTAATACATATTTTCATAAATGTTCATCTGAGTTTGGATGAACATATAACAGAATGACATAATAAATCTCATTTTTGGGTGAAGAATTTCTTGACTGGTTTTGGTTGTTGAATGTTGACAGTAATGTGAAGTCACTTCTGAATCTCTCGGTGATTTCTGAGCTCAGCTGGACATATTTAGATGTTTATTACATAAAACCGTCCTCATGTTTAACTTCATTTTCCTCTTTATTTCTCCAGATGTGCAGCACTGCTGGGTTTTACCAACACTTCAGCACAGTAAATGTCCTCACAGTCAGGAATAAATCTTAGGGTTTGAAATAGTCATCGCAGGCACGGTGGCAAACTGGAGGAAAATTACAGAGATTCATGCATGCTGGAGATGAAAGCGGCGAGTCTTCTTCTGCCCTGAATCCACACTGTTGGTCTCTGTGGAACCAAAAACATCAAAGAGCAGATGTTCTGTGGAGAAATGTGTCGTCTTCAAGCGTGCCAGAGCCCAGAAAACTGAAAATAAATACATACAGAAATGTAAACATAACACAATCCTGTTCTTCTGCTTTACACCTTCTGAAATATTCACTGGACATCCAGCCATCAGGAAAATAAAGATTCAATCGCCTTTATCTTCTTTACACACGATCTTATAAGACAGTTTTGAACACAGATTGATTTATAAAGTAAAAACATCTTTCACATTAGAGCTTTAACAGATCAGAGATGTTTGTAAAGCGTTGAGCTGAATCTGTGTCTTTACACACTGACCTCATTATATCAAACCATCATTCTGTGTGTTCTCAATCCTTCACATCATCTGATGTCTTACAGTCTCATCATTCAAAACTCTGAATCTGAATCTTGTCTTGACTCTCAACACAGAGTTATCCACACTGACGCTTATCAAGAACCACTTTAGACCCTTAAATAACGACATAATACACAAATAAGACAAATAAATCAAACGGATGTATAGACCCTCTTCATAATAATAATCTTCAGTTTCAAAGAGACAAAAAGGTCAAAGTTTATTTGCTCTTATTATATTTGCTTTCATTTATGAAGATGTCATTATAAATGTTTTATTTACAATAATAATAACTTGTATTACTATGAGAAAACTATTCTTTACCTTGTTAGTGAAAACTTCCTTTAATCAGATGAATAAATATATTCACATAAACACTTGCCAGATTAGTTTGACTTGGATCTTAGATCAAAATGATTGAGTGCTTTAAACACATTTACAAAGGTAAAATACTCCAGCGGTCAGATGAAAACGAAATCTCTTGTGTTTTCATGAGCTCATAATAAACTCTCATCCGTTTCCTTCTGAGTCGCCATGGAAACCAGTCTTTTACCTGATGAAAGATACCTGCTTATTTCCACACAACATCACAACTGACACACAAAGAATCTATATATACAAATGATTTGATATGTTATGATACAAAGAAACACAATACAGTGTGTGTTTTTAAAAGGAACTCACCTACATCTTGTTCCAAACCCATCTGAAACCTCCCGGAAACCCATCTGAAACCTCCCGGAAACCCATCTGAAACCACAAGAGAAGGTTAATGAGAACATACATGACTGACAAACTGTGATTAACACACACAGAATCTCTCACAGATAGATGATGGTCAGAACCAAACAAGGAAACAAACCGTTCATTATAAAGCCATGACTTCTGCAATGCTGAATCTATTAACCGGCTGTGTATTTCAGGTTCTGTGAAGTGTTGTGATGGAACAGGAACATTGACCTCTGGGGGAATCTGCACTTTTACATCAACACAAACTGAGAGAATAATGAAGGAAAAATCTATTAAAGTAAATGTGGTTTCAGGGGTTGGTGACGGCGGGTAAAGACGCTTCATCTCTAAACTGCTTCTGCTCATGACAGTAATGTGGTTTTTAATTCTGCAGACTTTCTCTAAGTTTAGCTCTCGTTCCAGTTCAATAAAGTGATTACTGTTGAATTTCCAGCGGAAAACAAAACTCACTCCCTGTGTGCATTAATGAGTTTTATTGAATGAAGCGTCTGGACTGAATATTTCCATACGTCTGCGGATCATGAAGAAATAAAGAAAAGTGAAAAGTCTGTGTCCTGCACTATCAAGTGCCCTTAAAAGTCATCTTCTACATACAGTGATCTTACAGTGCCGTGACTGGATTTTAGATGAATAGAGTTGATATAACTAGCGCTTGTAAAGAAACCCCTACAGTATTACTGGATTTAATCAACTTTATCAGCATCAGATACTATGAGTTTACAACTGTAAATTACACCTAATCCAGATTAAGACCTTAATCTGTGGTGCTGTTATGTCAAATAAAGAATGAGTGGAACTGACCTCAGATCAGTGTTAATGTTTGTCTTTCATTATTAGAGCTGAATAATGTGATCAGAGTCCAGCAGATGAATCTGACAACATCACACACACCACAACATTTACACCATCACCACTGATCTCTAGAAAACATCATCTATAAAAAGAACTTTCAGATATGATGGCTTGTACAGTATTCATGATAAACAGACCACATGGATTATTTAAATCCTCTTACATACACATATAACACAATAAAACGTTACTAAATGAAATACTGGAGTTATGAAATAGCGGTCAAGCAATATGTGTTTTCAACAGATATCCCAGTGTTCACATTAAAACTTTCTGTGGATATCAGTATAATACTGTCAGAATGAACTTTTCTGACAGTGTTTTATACATTTAACAATTAATTGAAGACAAATATTCATTGCCTGACTGTAAATTAAAAGTGTTTTCTTCATTTTCAACAATTAGATGTCTTCATATCCCCATCGAGCCTTATTAATTCTGCATGAATTATATCAGTAAATGTAAACACTGGAGTCAGATTTGTGTGTTTATTTTTATCCTCTTGATTCTGACTCATAACAGCTCATCACAGTCATCATTATCACACGTCTGAAGTGTTTCAGTAGATCTCTCAGGTCAAGAAACTGAGTTAAAACATAAAGACCTAAACCAATAAGATATTTAACCGAGTAATCTCAGACAGTCTTTGAAAGAATATTCAATGGGCTGAACACTGAAGCTCTTACAGTTTTTAAACACACTTCTTTATAGTCACTGAAGTGTGCAGGATGATCATAATTCCTCTGGAATGGCTGTTTTGTGATTGATTGACAGTCTTCAGTATCTAGTCAGTCCAAACTGCACACCCATGTGTTTAAAACTCACTAAATCTATCTGGATTTCTGCCACTGAAACAGAGTTCAGACCGTCACTGACACACTGAGACACACTGACAACACACGCATGTACACACGTTTATGAGTTGTTTTTCTAATGGGGATGTCCCCACAAGGTCAAAAATGACTGATATTATTATCATTGGGAACATTTGATGTATCGTTGAGAACATTTGATGTATCGTTGACATACAACATTCTCAAGTCATATACAATATAATATTCACCATTCCAGAACATCTGGCAACATTATGGTTGCCAGATTGGTGTAATATCCATCAATGACCCGTGAAATCTCAGTTGTGTGGATTACACAACACATGTGAGGTGTCAGGAGCCTCAGGGTGTCGGGTGAGAGGATTGACTCGTCCTCAATAACAGTGTAAAGCTGCTGGTTAATCCATTTACTGAGATGAAACTCTCAAGAGAGGATTGTCATCTTGGCAGCCGTCTGAGGATTTCATCCAAAAACTGACATCAGCGTATGGAAGCCTGTCTACTAAACAGAAAACACTTCTTTCTGAAAACTTCTTTCATCATTTATTCATCCTCATGTCATGTCAAACCTGTATGAGTTTGTTTCTTCTGCAGAACACAAAAGAAGATATAATGAAGAATGTTGATAATGAAACCTCATTGACTTTCATTGTATGAACACAAAACCACTGAGACATTTCTCACAATATCTTCTTTTGTGTTACATACAGGTCATTATTTTGACTTTACTGTGGGTGACCTTTAGTTTGGGCATTTTTTCCTTCACTTCACCGCAGTATTGTCTATTTACTGTAGATGTTCATTCTGAATGTGTAATATCGAAAACAGTCAATTAAAGTAATTGATTTTCCCTGTAATTAATTTTCACATTAAGCAGAGAACTATAATAAGATCTTCATTTACTTTCATCTTTTATCTTTATTATCAGGAGATCTCAGTGCTCATTTATAAATGATCTTTAAATCCATTTATATATTCATTAAGATTCATATAATTGTGCAACAGTCAGCAATATTTTCACATAAAAATAATTTGTAAATTCTGTTAAATCATCTTCAGTGATTTGAAGCTCTCGTCTGAATTATAATACTGTATATAATCTTAAATCTTCAATCTGTTGTGGAATCAGGCACATACTGATCAATGGAGCAATAAATCGACTGGTTAGAGCTGGTGGATGGTGGTACGGTTACCATGGTAACGAGGAGTCAGTGATGGTTTCACCAGTGGTTACTATGATTCCTACTGCAAACCATTCAAGCACAGCGCTGACACTTTATTTAAAAACATTCATCTCATTTTCTTTTCTGTATATTCATGCATCATTAACTTCATCCTATATACTGTATAGCCTTTCATACCTTAATAAAGTTATGAAGTGATTTAATATCGTTTCATATAAATATCAAACAATAAACTTATTATTGAAGTATTACTCATGACCTGAATATAAGGTCGTTTATTATAACTTAAATTGTCTTGATGTATTTGATATCTGTGTGTTTAAATAAAGTCAAGAAAAACATGAAATATATCACAGGGAAATGTTTTCCCATGATTCATGACTTCAGTTGAAAAGTGTATATCTCACTGATTCACCTTCAGATGCTCGTATCATTTAATGGATGAACGAGGAGGTAATTGCTGTACGTTCAGGATATTGATTGGTTTAAATCAGCCTGGAGGTTTTTCTATTACTGATGCTGTGCAGATTAACAACCTGAAACAGCCACAGAAATACAAATAAAACTAGCAACTAACACAAACGCTTGAGAAGATCATTTTCATATCTCAACTCTTTCTCTATGAGAAGAAATGAGATTCAGTGAAGAGCAAATGCAGAAACTTTTCTCAAGACGTCTGAAATTGTGCTGATTTAAACAGCTTACGAATCTTTTTTTAATAAAGATGAGATGGTAAAAGTTTGTTAATAATAATTACACAAATGATTGACACTGAGAAATGAAGTTATTTACAAGCAGCGTCTCATAGCAGGACACAGAATTTATTTACAGTGTTCATGTGAGAAAACACACAGACGATCAGAGATATAATATCAAACTTCTGATGCATAGAGGATTTAAACAGAATCATGTCATACTTTCATGTCTCATATTATATAAACAGTCTCTAGATGATACGCAGATGTCTGTTCAGGGTCAAGAATGAATTTACCTCATGAATATTTCATTATGAATCTGTACTTTATATTGATGACAGTGAACGTCCATCAACACAGAAGAGATGATTCATAAAGTTATAAAACATGACTGAAATATTTCCAGTGGTAATCTAATGGACTTACAGGATCTGGGTTTATAACGTTGAGCACTACAGATTCAAATAAATATCAACAAATAATAATAAATAATTATTCTTCATAAATGCAGAAGTGGAGGAACTTCATTCTTTTTTCAGTATTTTCAGATTTGCTAGTTAATGGCCTGCTGTAGATTTCAGAACTAAATAAATTAATCTTATGAAATACATAAGATTAATGAGTCGACCTGATCTGCATCTTTATTCAGGGAACACATGTCATATAGCAGGACTACACTATACTCATGTATGTACAAACAGATGTCCACTATAAGAACTCAATATTGACCAGAAACATACTGTACATGATCAGTCAAAGGAGACTCTCATCATCACATTTATCATCTGATAACTGTTTCTAAAAACACTCTCAATGTTTCACCAACTCATTCACAATGATGTTCTTTAGCGATGATATAGAACGCTGTTTTAACATTACTGCAAGAATGCTTTTGATGATAACTTTGAGGGAACCTTTAGAGAACATTAGCCACTGTACTGTCTTTATGTCTTCATTTGTATATAGTACAGTACACTTCTGGCCAGTCACACACGCACGCGTGTACAGTTATCAACATAAATGACCGGTTCACTTGACGTCACGGCAGTTAAACAGGTTGAAAGTTTTGCGTTTCTTCAAGATGGAAATTACACAGCTGAAACCTTTCAAATACTGTAGATGTGATGGACGGGAGTTTAGATCTGGTGGAGTTCTTACTGGAAATCAGATAAAGGCCGGCTGTGAATCATGAGTCCACTGGGTCATTTTGTACAGGACGCTGCAGAAGATTCTCCACGGGTTTACAAAAACACTAAAAGACCCGAGAAAAGACAGGAGTTCAGAAAGACTTGAAATGCAGAGATGATGATGGCCAGAAATAATCAAGACTATATAAGACGACACAGTCAGATGTCTTGATTCTTACTCCACATGCCTCAAAAAGAGAAGACAAATCTGCAGCTCGAGTCCTTTGGGTCGTGAATCTGCAGGAGACGTTCTTCATGACGTTACCAAAACACAAAAGACAGAAACGACAACAGAAAGTGCTGGAGCATCCAATAGAAAGACCATCATAGATTTATCACAAAAAACCTCAACCGAGTCTCTGGGAATATTTCAACATATTTACACATCCATATTACATCTGATGAAATCTTCTTCTCTTTTATGAATATGTTCGATTGGGCCGGGAATGTCTCCTCCATTACGCTTTGCTGTCGTCGTGTTTCGTGTGAAGGCTGTTGTCACCGCGCACATTGATCTCGATTAAATCCGGCTTCAGTGCGTCTTTACCGTTTTCTTCCTTCAGTGGAAGTTTCCTGCAGTTACAGAAGTGATGAAACACTTTAGATTCTCATTCTGTACAGAGATGATGATGATGATGATGATGATCAGATGCGTTTAGTGATGGAGGTGATGTGAATGTATGACAATAAACACACAACAGTCATGCATTACATTCACATGCAATAATACACAACAGTCAGGCAACATCACGTCTTTCTGATCAAGAGAAACACTTCATATAGTTTCAACCCAAACTGACAGATCAATTATAACAACTGCAGAAACTTTGGTTTCATCTGTAGTAAAACTACAGTGGATTGGGTGAATAAAGTACGAGAGAACTTTCATTAAGTAAAATGACCAAAAGTCTTGGTTGTGCTGGAAAGACTAGTCTCTGTGTGACTGTGAGTTACATGTTGTTTGTCTAGAGGAGATCTACAGGAAGTCTTACTCAGGTTCAGTCAGGGGTGTTGTCTCATTGGGTTCAAGAACTGGACTGCCGTCCTCCCGGTTAGTTATTCTTTCTTCAGATCTCATCTCCACAATGGGCTCCTTTGACCCATCACCCCTAATCACACAAACACACATGCAGTGTACATCACACACAACAACAACACAAGTACACACGCACACGTCATGAATATCTGAATGATCTGTTACTGTTACAGAACTGATGGAGAGAGATACTGTATCCCATAATGCAATGGGCTTAACTTGACCTTCACTTTCAGCATGTCAAACATACCAGATGTGATTTTAGAGATCACGTTTTCTCTTTGGAATAATATAATCAGTTTTGATTTCATGTTGACTCAAAAATGACCTTGTTTTTAGGTTAATAACTGGGTGACACATACTGAATAAAAAGCCTAATGTTTGAAACGTGTCCAGCTGTATAATGCATCAAGAATAATAATCTTTCATACACACAAACTACAGTATATGTGTGAAATACTGTATATATAATAATCTGAAATTATGAATCTCATCAGAACATGAGAAAATCAACTGATAACTGTCTGTGTATATGTGCATATTAATCCAGACGTTGTGAATATATAGGGAATCATCTACTGTAAATTCATTTCTTTATTATTAGTACAGAATTGTCAGATTCAATCAATCTTTCATATTCAGAAGAGACTAAATCATGACTTCACATCACACATCAGCATTAATATTTCTTTATAGCACTTAATGTCATGAGGAAACATCATTTTACTTTCGTTTTCTGAATCATTTTCTTCAAATCTCTCTCTATTTTAACATCATTCCATAAGAATTAGCCAAAAAGTCTCTGGAGTCTCAGATCTGGTTTCTCATTTCTCTTCAGTCCATTAGTTCATCTTTAAACATGGTTTCTGTAAAACTTTAGTTATCCTGTCAAGAACATCCACTAAGATTGTTGTATTTGGTGGTACAAACAAATAAACTTTAAAAGGTTCTTCACACTGATGTCATGAAATACCATTACCACTTCCCACAAAGAACTGAAAAAAAAAACTTTTCTTTCTTACTTTTTATTGTCTCAAGAACCTTTTTCCATGACACAGAACGTTTTCTGAATATTTAAGGTTCTTAATGGAACTATTCAGGCAAAAATGGCATCATAAAGCCTCTTTATTTTTAAGAGTGTAACACAAGGAAACGGTGTTTAAGCATCTTTCTGTTAAGACATTAGACTGCGCTGCTTAAAAACTAAACCAGTTTAAACTGTTTAGACTGTAATCTAACAGATCGCTCTGTGAAAAATGAATGAATGATTCACAGAATCATCCACAAACACAAAACACTGAAATCTTTCAAACACAGAGAAATGAACTATGAGTTGTGACAGAAACTTCATGCGGTCAGTGAATGAATGAATGAATGCAGACAGCGGTGTGAGAATACTCACAGATACGCAGCTTTCCCCTCCTCCAGTTCTTTACTCTTGCCGCTGGTGGCTGTTTTCTTACTGCAGAACTTACGGCTGATGCACATGAGCAGACCACACTGACGCAAGAAAAAACAGCTGACGTCCACCAAAACCAGCAGAAGAAGAAGACCGGTGACGCCCAAACCCACCACAGCACCCAGACCGAGACCACTGAACAATGAATCTGCTGAGACCACAACAAAACACACACATCATCACAGACCTGATCATCTCAACACACAACACACACATCACAGACCTGATCATCTCAACACACACACACACACATCATCACAGACCTGATCATCTCAACACACAACACACACACACATCACAGAACTGATCATCTCAACACACAACACACACACATCACAGAACTGATCATCTCAACACACAACACACACACACATCATCACAGACCTGATCATCTCAACACACACACACACACACACACACACACACACACACATCACAGAACTGATCATCTCAACACACAACACACAACACACACATCATCACAGACCTGATCATCTCAACACACAACACACACACAACACACACACATCACAGACCTGATCATCTCAACACACAACACACACACACACACACACACATCATCACAGACCTGATCATCACAACACACACAACACAATAACACACACAATATCATCACAGACCTGATCATCTCAACACACAACACACACATCACACACACACATCATCACAGACCTGATCATCAACACACACACACAACAACATCACACACATCATCACAGACCTGATCATCTCAACACACAACACACACACATCACAGACCTGATCATCTCAACACACAACACACATCACAGAACTGATCATCTCAACACACAACACACACACACATCACAGAACTGATCATCTCAACACATTAACACACACACAACACACACATCATCATCAGACCTGATCATCTCAACACACACACACACACACACACACACACACACACACACACACACACACACATCAGAGTTTAGTATTATCAGTCCATCATGTTTTAAGTTGTAGGAGTAAAAATGGTCAAATATTAAAAACCCTTTAAATGTCTTTTCGTTTCACAGTTGTGATGTTATTTCTGTTCACATGTGCACCTGTCTTAAACTCTTTCAAGTGTGTTTGATGAAAATGAAAAGATGAAGCAGTTCAGACTGTTTTCGTTATGATGATTGAAGATGAAAGAGTCACACACACACACGTAATAAACAGAATAATCCTGCGGGTCAGAGATGATAAGAGATACAGACACTTCAGATGTCCGTTTATCCTCTCACAAACCGTCCGGCAGCGTAAACAGCATGATCTCTGAGGATCAGTGACTCGTGAGAAGAAAGTGTTGAAATCAGAACTGAAACTGATTCTTATCAGCAACACAAACAGGATTTATACAGATGGACCCGAGCGGATCTTCATTAGATCATCTTCTGTAGTTCTGAAATATTCCTTTAACTTTTAATATCTCTATACAGTGTGAAGTGGTCTGTTTCCTTGTTTATTGATGTCTTTTCTCTGGGCAACACAGAAACATTCAGGTCTGCAGTGTTTCTGCCGATAGAGAAGTAAATGATCCTCTAAACGCTCCGGCTAACAGCTCTCACAGGCCACGACCCGAATGAAGAAATAATATCAAACAATATAATGTCCATTATAACATGACATTCATGAAGCTTTAACAGCATGTCAAACAGTACTGAACACCTCGTATCAAATGAATTACATTTCATTTCAATAGTTTGATGTTGGGCGGGACATCACATAGAAATGTTACGCCAAAATATCACAATTTAACAAACTGTAACATTGCCAAAGAAAACTATTCAACTATATACTATCAGAACCTTTTATCTGTCTGTCTATTGTGATATATTTACACCTAACTACTAACATTTTTTCTCTTGAAAGATGAAAAAATAGGAATTAATTAAAAGAAATGAAAAGAAAGTCATAAAAATGAGCAAACAGAATGTTGTGGAAGAATGAGTCTTAATAAATCATGAGCAGATTGATTCAAAAATGAAAAATGTATATTCACTTACATATTATATTGTATATTGAATACTGTATAAAGTCATTTAAAATATAGAAACATAAATTACACACGTGTGTACCTGTGATGATGTCTGGTTTATCATGAAGAAGAACGGTAAACCCGTGATGATGTCCGGTTTATCATGAAGAAGAACACGGTACCTGTGATGATGTCTGGTTTATCATGAAGAAGAACACGTGTGTACCTGTGATGATGTCTGGTTTATCATGAAGAAGAACACGTGTGTACCTGTGATGATGTCTGGTTTATCATGAAGAAGAACACGTGTGTACCTGTGATGATGTCTGGTTTATCATGAAGAAGGACACGTGGTGTACCTGTGTGATGATGTCTGGTTTATCATGAAGAAGAACACGCGGTGTACCTGTGATGATGTCTGGTTTATCATGAAGAAGAACACGTGTGTACCTGTGATGATGTCTGGTTTATCATGAAGAAGAACACGTGTGTACCTGTGATGATGTCTGGTTTATCATGAAGAAGAACACGCGGTGTACCTGTGATGATGTCTGGTTTATCATGAAGAAGAACACGTGTGTACCTGTGATGATGTCTGGTTTATCATGAAGAAGAACACGTGTGTACCTGTGATGATGTCTGGTTTATCATGAAGAAGAACACGTGTGTACCTGTGATGATGTCTGGTTTATCATGAAGAAGAACACGTGTGTACCTGTGATGATGTCTGGTTTATCATGAAGAAGGACACGGTGTACCTGTGATGATGTCTGGTTTATCATGAAGAAGAACACGGTGTACCTGTGATGATGTCTGGTTTATCATGAAGAAGAACACGTGTGTACCTGTGATGTCTGGTTTATGATGTCTGGTTTATCATGAAGAAGGACACGTGTGTACCTGTGATGATGTCTGGTTTATCATGAAGAAGAACATGCGAAGTGTACCTGTGATGATGTCTGGTTTATCATGAAGAAGAACACGTGTGTACCTGTGATGATGTCTGGTTTATCATGAAGAAGAACACGTGTGTACCTGTGATGATGTCTGGTTTATCATGAAGAAGGACACGTGTGTACCTGTGATGATGTCTGGTTTATCATGAAGAAGAACGCGCGTGTACCTGTGTGATGATGTCTGGTTTATCATGAAGAAGAACATCGCGTGTGTACCTGTGATGATGTCTGGTTTATCATGAAGAAGGACACGTGTGTACCTGTGATGATGTCTGGTTTATCATGAAGAAGAACACGTGTGTGTACCTGTGATGATGTCTGGTTTATCATGAAGAAGAACACGCGGTGTACCTGTGATGTCTGGTTTATCATGAAGAAGGACACGCAGTACCTGTGATGTCTGGTTTATCATGAAGAAGAACACGCGTGTACCTGTGATGATGTCTGGTTTATCATGAAGAAGGACACGTGTGTACCTGTGATGATGTCTGGTTTATCATGAAGAAGGACACGATGATGTCTGGTTTATCATGAAGAAGGACACGTGTGTACCTGTGATGATGTCTGGTTTATCATGAAGAAGGACACGTGTGTACCTGTGATGATGTCTGGTTTATCATGAAGAAGAACACGTGTGTACCTGTGATGATGTCTGGTTTATCATGAAGAAGGACACGTGTGTACCTGTGATGATGTCTGGTTTATCATGAAGAAGGACACGTGTGTACCTGTGATGTCTGGTTTATCATGAAGAAGAACACGTGTGTACCTGTGATGATGTCTGGTTTATCATGAAGAAGGACACGTGTGTACCTGTGATGATGTCTGGTTTATCATGAAGAAGGACACGGTGTACCTGTGATGATGTCTGGTTTATCATGAAGAAGAACACGTGGATGTACCATGAAGAAGAACACGCAGTACCCGATGATGTCTGGTTTATCATGAAGAAGGAACACGTGGTGTACCTGTGATGATGTCTGGTTTATCATGAAGAAGAACACGCGGTGTACCTGTGATGATGTCTGGTTTATCATGAAGAAGGACACGCAGGTACCTGTGATGATGTCTGGTTTATCATGAAGAAGGACACGCGTGTGTACCTGTGATGATGTCTGGTTTATCATGAAGAAGAACTGATCATGAAGAAGGACACGTGTACCTGTGATGATGTCTGGTTTATCATGAAGAAGGACACGTGTGTACCTGTGATGATGTCTGGTTTATCATGAAGAAGGACACGTGTGTACCTGTGATGATGTCTGGTTTATCATGAAGAAGAACACGTAAAATTCGTGTGATGTCTGGTTTGATGATGAAGGACACGGTTTATCATGAAGAAGAACATGTGTGTACCTGTGATGATGTCTGGTTTATCATGAAGAAGAACACGCGTGTGACTGGTTTATCATGTACCTGTGATGATGTCTGGTTTATCATGAAGAAGAACACGTAAAGGTGTACCTGTGATGATGTCTGGTTTATCATGAAGAAGAACACGTGTGTACCTGTGATGATGTCTGGTTTATCATGAAGAAGGACCGCAGTACCTTCCGTGATGATGTCTGGTTTATCATGAAGAAGAACACGCGTGTGTACCTGTGATGATGTCTGGTTTATCATGAAGAAGAACACGTGTGTACCTGTGATGATGTCTGGTTTATCATGAAGAAGGACACGTGGTGTACCTGTGATGATGTCTGGTTTATCATGAAGAAGGACACGTGTACCTGTGATGATGTCTGGTTTATCATGAAGAAGGACACGTGTATGTGATGTCTGGTTTATCATGAAAGAAGAACACGTGTGTACCTGTGGATGATGTCTGGTTTATCATGAAGAAGAACACGTGTGTACCTGTGATGATGTCTGGTTTATCATGAAGAAGAACCTGTGTGTGTACCTGTGATGATGTCTGGTTTATCATGAAGAAGGACACGTGTGTACCTGTGATGATGTCTGGTTTATCATGAAGAAGGACACGTGTGTACCTGTGATGATGTCTGGTTTATCATGAAGAAGAACACGTGTGTACCTGTGATGTCTGGTTTATCATGAAGAAGGACACGTGTGTACCTGTGATGATGTCTGGTTTATCATGAAGAAGGACACGTGTGTACCTGTGATGATGTCTGGTTTATCATGAAGAAGAACACGTGTACCTGTGTGTCTGGTTTATCATGAAGAAGGACACGGTGTGATGTCTGGTTTATCATGAAGAAGGACACGTGTGTACCTGTGATGATGTCTGGTTTATCATGAAGAAGAACACGTGTGTACCTGTGATGATGTCTGGTTTATCATGAAGAAGGACACGTGTGTACCTGTGATGTCTGGTTTCTGAGGCATGAGGAACTGGAAGAAGGTGGGTTCTGACAGTCCTTTCAGATTGCGTGCCGTGATTTCCACATTGTAACGTGTGTTCCACTGAAGCGGCTGTAATACAGCAAAATCATTCATGCCAGGAACCAACTTAGTCATCCACTGTTCCTCTTTTTCCTGCAGAAAACACACAAACAATATTTAATATATACACATCACCAACATACAAACACAACATGTGTTCATGCTGATTCAGAAGAGTAAAGCTAGTGTGGATCAACACTTTCATCATGGGATTACTACAAGAAAACATGATCATGATCATCACAAATGAAGTTATTGCTACAGTTGCTAACTATAGTTTATTCATGTATTAAAATAAACCCATGGTAATCTTCCTAACAGATGCTGGTTATTATTACACATGACAGATATGAAGTTAAATAAGCAGCAGACAGATTTAACAGAGAGATATTCACACTGTATCTCATGTTTGACTGACAGTAAAATAAATCGCTCTCCGTTCTCTCCGTCTGTATATGACCAAACGTGACCGCGTCTGTTTATGTGACACGTTCACAGGAGAACTCAAGATCAACACAATCAAACGCTCCAATCTGCTTTTCCAGCACAAAACACTTTAAAGAGATTTCATTTCCCATCATTCTTTACAGATTTTCACCTGCGCAAATCCCAAAACCGTTTTCACAAAAATCACAAAGTTTTTTGTGGAAACAGACAGTCATTGGAGATAATATTTTCCTTTCATTTTCTTTTGTGAGTGTTTGAAACACAATCTTGTGATATTTAATCAGATGATGATGATGGATGACAGATTTATTTCTAATGTTCTCATAGAAGCACAATATGAATGAGTCCAGACATTTTACTTTAGTTTGTTTGTGTTATTATTTTTTCTTATGTGCAGCAGAAATTAAATTCATTAATCTGATTTATTTCACATTATTCACATCACAGCAATGAGAAATCAATGAGATTTGGCTTGAAAATGTGCTCAACTCTGATAAAACAATAAGGGCACAAAACAAAACCTCCTAATGAAGCTAAAAACAGGTTATATTGTCTTTATACAATCATCATTGTTTCTTCTTTCTTTTGATTTGGGTATGAAATGTGAGCTGGATGTGTCTCTGACAGGTTTGTGAGTTTCATCTGAACAGTTTTGACAGTGTAACCGTGTGTGTGTTTGCATTATTAATGTGAACATGTGTGTATCGAGTGAAACAAACACTCGAGTCGGGCTTCATTGTTTCTCAAAGATGTGACAGGGAGGAAAATTCCTCCAGAATCACCGCGAGAATAAAGAACTTCAAAGCTTCTTTCTTTAATTCTCACACATGTGCCGTACACCCACAATCACACAATCACACAACACCATCATATACACCAGCTGATATTAACACTCACAGCGTGAAATCACAGCGTGATCAGCCTTTATATCGACTGAATGCTTCATATTCCATCCAAAGATTATTGACCGTCATCACACACTACTCACATTAGTGATAAAGTTGTCTCACCGTTTTGTACTTGACGATGTACTCGACGATGGGCATTCCACCATCATCCTGTTTGATGAGACCGAGTCTGTAAGCTTTACCGACACCTCTCTGTCCGTGTACTGTAGGAGGACTCGGCTCACCTGCGGGAACACACGACATCATCATCATCACTGACAACTACAAGAGTACAAAAAACAGCATCACAATGAGGAGAGAGAGTTTCTATACTGTATTAAAGAACATTGAGTTGTGAAGGATCACCACGGCAACCAAACAAAAGAGCTCGAATACATCCAGACGACAGTGAAGATGAGCAGGAAGTGAACCAATCATGCACAGACGAAAATCTTACGGATGGATAACGTCTGGAAGCTTTCCGTCCGGCTGAATTCTCCTTGACCCTTTCCGTTCACCGCCGCTACTCTCACCTCATATGTGGTGTTGGGCTCCAGGTTCGCCAGGACGACTGTAGCTGAGACAGAACAAAGACAATCAGTCATCCTCATGTACTGGACATGATGTCATAACATCAGCTGAACACTGTCTGATCATTCATCATTTATTCACTCTCATGTGCTTTCTGGATGTGATGATCTTCTTTTGTGTTCTGATATACAATCACACCAGTATGTCATACTGGAGACCAGTATCCAGTAATATTACACAGCGTTGATCTCAATGCTAATAATAATAATGTGTTCAGGAATAAAGAGTGGATTTTTACATCACAGTATGACGTGATTCTATTTGTTCATTAACATGAGAAAGCACTATAACAGAAATGAACTCAATGGCCGTGATTATTGTACTTAATAACTACAGTCACACAACATTGAGCTCTTAATTAAAAACCCACAATGAATATGCAGATGAAATTGAAGTCATTACACTTAATATTTGAGTTTATCCAGAAGAAAATGTTGTAAAGGTCTGATGTTGATGCTTTATTTTCTCAGAGTCCAGCCGTTTAACTTCTCACGGCTGAAGGTTTCTATTGGTTTGAATTTTATGTTGCGTTCAGTTGAACAAATGTTATTTAAGGGCTCTGGTCGATGTCCTGGCTAATAGTCTCTTAATGAACAGAGAGAAATCATTGTGCGACCGATTCAAAGACAAAACTCTGAGCAGTTTAATGATCAAACCACTTCAACTCATTATCTTTAGTGTGACTTTAGCCAGTAAAAATGTGCTTCAGTCGCAGCAAACAAAGCAGAATCACAATCCAGCAACAAAACACTCGCTTCAGTAAGTGAGAATGGATTTACAGGGGATTAGTAAAGATAAACTCTGCTGTTATTCCCGTTAGAAGTGTTTTACTTGTGCTGTTTATAAAGGAAAGCATTTGCAAAGACGAGCAATGAGATTAAATAAAAAATCATTTTTATCTGAATGTGAAGAATAAGATTAGCGTATGTCACTTACTCTGAACTCCATGTGATCTCACTGTCCTCCAATCAGGTGAGCTTATGTCTTTGTAGTTGATGATGTAATAGCTGATGGGCACGCCTCCGTGTGAGTCGGGTTTTAGGAAGGTCACGGTGGCGAGACGTTGAGACACAGCGGTCAACCTGACGGAGGTCGGGCTCGAAGGAACGTCTGTAACAGAACAAAGAGAGAGAGAGAGAGTCAGTAGGTTTATTTACTCGTGGTATTGTTATTGTTGTTCTATTTTCTTCACACACATTAGACGGGACATTATATTCATCAGACAAACTCACAAGAGTCTGACCTACAAGAATAGACAAAACACATAAATATAATCTCTCTCTTTCTCTCTCTCTGTCTCTCTCTCTCTCTCTCTCTCTCTCTCTCTCTCTCTCTCTCTCTCTCTCTCTCTCTCTCTCTCTCTCTCTCTCTCTCTCTCTCTGTCTCTCTCTCTCTCTCTCTCTCTCTCTCTCTCTCTCTCTCTCTCTCTCTGTCTCTGTCTCTCTGTCTCTGTCTCTGTCTCTCCTGTGTCTCTCTCTGTCTCTCTCTCTCTCTCTCTCTCTCTCTCTCTCTCTCTCTCTCTCTCTCTCTCTGTCTCTCTCTCTCTCTCTCTCTCTCTGTCCTCTCTCTCTCTGTCTCTCTCTCACTCTCTCTCTCTGTCTCTCTCTCTGTCTCTCTGTCTCTCCCTCTGTCTCTCTCTGTCTCTCCCTCTGTCTCTCCCTCTGTCTCTCTCTCTCTCTCTCTCTCTCTCTCTCTCTCTCTCTCTCTTCAAACACAGTACGGGTTCAGTGTGTTAATGCATCATTCATCTCTGTCTGTAGATTCAGTTTTGTTTACTCTGATCTGCCTCAAATCCTTCAAAACTAAATCTTATAGATTTTCATTCCTCTAGTTTCATCATCCTGCAGGTAAAAACATGTTTGATTGAACTCAGAGACATGCTGTTTCACTTTCTTTTATTGTTTACAGGTTAATAAACTCAACATGTCCGTTTCTCTGAACCACTCTATCAGATGATGATGTAGATGCACGTGATCTTAAAGGAATAGTAAACAGCCGGACAGTAAATGAAGAGTGGGTAAATCATCTTACACACAACATTAACTACAGCTAAATGAGTCCGTCACATGTGAATGATATACTGTACCATTAAAGAGGATTTTAACATGAAACATTGATGCCTAATGCAGAGATGAACATTTATAGCCACCATTTCAATCACATTAATGTGAAGAACACAAATAAAAGACCAAACTCTGAATCAGGCTTAATATGGCTAAAATCATCTTTACAACCCATTTCACTTCCATAATGTGAATGTGAGTTTATAGAAGAGGTGTTGAATCTGAAGTTTTTATTTTTGAGGTTATTAAAGGTGAAGACATACCTGCCTGTGCTAATATAAACTCCTGGTATCGAGCGCCGATGTTGTTTCGGGCTGTGCAGTTATAGCGTCCAAAATCTCTGTCGGACACCGGAGTGACCTGTGGATCCACAGACAGATATGTGAGGTGAATTATAAAAGACAGAAGGGAATAAAGAAAGATGATGTTCGTGAACCTCCAGAACGGAGCGTCCGTCTGCGCTGTGGATCTGGATGTTACTGGTGCCCTGACTGGAGATGGTGAAGCGATCTCTTCTCCAGAGCATCGTCGCTGGAGGATTAGACCTCACGTCACAGCTGATGTTCACTGGATTGCCCTCCCATGAGTAAAATATGCTCTGATTGGTCTGAAACTTTGGTGCATCTAATAAACGAAACATTTCAAGCGGTTTATTTACAGGTCAGGTTAATGTGTTCAGGATGATAATGACAGCTAGTTTTAAAACTGTCATTCATTTCTTGGCACAATTATATTTTTATCTACAAATATCATTTTAAATATATACACCTTCAGATTTTGAAGATCATGAGAAACATTTGTGTCTAAATATTTACTGGTACTGTAAAAAAACCATATAAGAGGAGGCGTGAATTACATGTGCAAAAGTATAAATAAAGACACTTTTAAAGAAGAGTTTTAGTAAATCTATTGAAATAAAAGACAGTCTCAGGGCATGTGTGATGAACAGGTGATGTGGTGATAAGGTGTCAGTGTTTCACAAATCTATTAAATCCCCATTAATGACATTAATGATGTGATGAATGTTGTTTAATGGTGAATGGTGTGAATGAGCTCTTCATTCCACAGATGAATGTGATGAGGAGGAGAGAGAATCTCATTAACATCACAGTGACTCCTGCAGATGCAGAAGATCCTCCAGCAGACTCACAATCAGAAACATCAGAACACAATGAAATTTGTTGTAGAATACAAGAATAAAACAGGAGGTAGTTAAAACATATGTGAAGGTCATATATGATTCTGTTTGGTATTTGAATAAATGCCTGGAATTAATTTTTTCTTAATTTTCCCCACTGGAGGACATTTTTCTTTTGTTTAATATTTCTAGAATCATTATACAGGCCAATAAAAATGATTCATTACCTTTGGGGGAGGAGAAAGAAAATGAAAAGTCTTTCTAAATTCTTAACAGATGCTGATGTAAATAGACGTCTTACACTCAATATCCAGGAACATGCTCTTCTGATGTCCTCCGATCCTGCTGAGAGCTTCACAGTCGAACCGACCCCAGTCTGACAGACGCACACCGCTGATGGTCAACATGGACTTCCCGTGTCGTCCCCTCACCTCCACACGACCGTCCTGACTCTAAACCAACACAAACACAGTCAGACACATTACTCAAACCTTAATCATATTAATGAAGATACAGTCATACTGTATAAACAACAACAGTAAAGCATAAACTGTGCATGAGATTGTGAAATGAGCAATGATAAGAGTGATTATTTGAGAGATTATCAAATATAAATGCATCCACTAACATTTACTGTAATGATCATCGTTCCTTTTACTCTGAGACAAATCAACGTTAAGTTTCATCTTCTCTTTATAGTGTTCAGTATAGAGCACCTGGTCATCTTCACAGCCTGACAGCACATGAGCTATTAGTGTTGACTAGAGACGTGAAGATTTACTTTATTTCACACTAATGCATCAGAGCCGCTCGTGGCATTTACACGCCTGGAGAATATGACACAAACAAACACAATAAAACAAGACATGAACATACAACCTGAAGTACTGTAGATGTGTTTGTCCATGTATGTGGTGCCCAATGCTGTGGTGATGTGGGTGGTTGCCAGGGTGTTGTTATTCGACTTCTAGGGTGTTGCTATGTGGCAGTTACAGGTTTCTAAAAAAGTTTTAGGTACACTGAAGCTATATGTGGTCAGTAGAGGGCTCTGGTGGTTACCAGGGTGTTGCTATGTGACTGCTAGGGTGCTCTACGTGGTTGCCAGGGTGTTGCTATGTGACTGCTAGGGTGCTCTACGTGGTTGCCAGGGTGTTGCTATGTGACTGCTAGGGTGCTCTACGTGGTTGCCAGGGTGTTGCTATGCAGCTGTTTAAGGTTTTACTGTAAGTATATTGAAACTGTATGTGGTTACTATGGTGCTCTGGTGGTTGCCAGGGTGTTGATGTATTGATGAAAGAGAATGATGAAGTGAATGAGGTGAAATGAGGCTGTTTCTGGAGACTGTCAAACACCTGTAATCCTGTAATTTAATCATTAGAAATACTGTGTGTGTTTATGATTAGAAAATAATGCACAATGATCATGTGTTCTCAACAATTACCTACCGCTTCTTTTAACAGTTCACCCAAAAATGATTCATGTTCTGGTTTTTTACTTCTTTAATATGAATTGTGCAAAATAAGACCTGCTTTCACAAAAATGTTCTTAAGAAAAAACAGTTCAATTTTTTTTCAATTTCTTAAATTCTCAAATAAAAGAGCATCTTTATTTTTAAATCTTCCAGAATTTTAAAATCTTTTTTTAACATTTTTTTTAGTAATTTGGGAGTTCAGGAAGAAACTGTTAGTTGAGAAGAATGTTCTGGTTATAGTACAGAGGAAACCCCATGTAATGTCGGGGTGTGTGTGTGTGTGTTTGACCTTATCTCCATCTCTGAATGTCTGTCCATCAGTGGCTCTTCTCCATGAGATCTCAGGAACAGGTTCACCTTCAGCAGTACATGAGATCATGGCAGCGCTTCCCTCCACCGCTGTCACGTTCCTCAACTGAGTGATGTGAGGCTGAACTGAACACAAAAACACAGGCACTTCTTTCAACTTTTGTTACTACACTTTGTACTTTTCCTCAGAGTTTTATTTTAGTAGATAATTGCTTTGAATTACATCTCATTTTCAGCCCAACTCAATGTTCTGTCTGATACCGGCATGTCCTCTGACACACTGTGAGTCTCACATTCAGAGAAACTCTCTTTCACCTTCTCACTTCAGGCATAAAGACGAGAAATTATATTTTGTGTCAAGAAGTTAAACCTACAATTTAAACTTTTTAAAGTTCTCCTCAGTTTTTAGTTTTAGTGCAGAAGTGATATGATGACAGTAGATACTGAAGTCTGTGAGATTTCTCTGATAAACACTGCTGAATCTCTCTCTCTGTGTGTGTCTGAGCTGTGATAATCTGAGCTTTTCTCAAACTGCACTGAAGTCAAGAGCAAACAAACCCACAGTAAGTGTTCTGTTCTTCATGTCTCACAGAGATCAGCTGAATGCAGCAGAATAAATCCATGAAGAAATGACTCAAGCCCTGCAGAAATCATCCTCACATACGGCTCTTTCAACAAAGATCAAGCAGTTTTTATAGCGTCAGATGCTGTAGAATCACCCGCTGGCTGGAGAGAGAGTGTTTGTGCCAAGATAGACAGAACTGCAAGATTCCACACTCTTTTAATGTTTATATTTCCTGAAATAAATGACCTGAGCAAAGATTGACATCCTGATGCCAGGGTGTTCTGGGATGTTGCCAAGGTGATGTGGTCTGTTAATAGGGTGATGTGTGTGGTTGCCAGGGTGATGTGGGTGATTATTAGGGTGATGTGTGTGGTTGCCAGGGTGATGTGGGTGATTGTAAGGGTGATGTGTGTGGTTGCCAGGGTGATGCGGTCTGTTAATAGGGTGATGTGTGTGATTGTAATGGTGATGTGTGTGGTTGCCAGGGTGATGTGGGTGATTGTAAGGGTGATGTGTGTGGTTACCAGGGTGATGTGGGTGATTATTAGGGTGATGTGTGTGGTTGCCAGGGTGATGTGGTCTGTTAATAGGGTGATGTGTGTGGTTACCAGGGTGATGTGGGTGATTGTAAGGGTGATGTGTGTGGTTGCCAGGGTGATGTGGTCTGTTAATAGGGTGATGTGTGTGGTTACCAGGGTGATGTGGGTGATTGTAAGGGTGATGTGTGTGGTTGCCAGGGTGATGTGGGTGATTATTAGGGTGATGTGTGTGGTTGCCAGGGTGATGTGGGTGATTATTAGGGTGATGTATGTGGTTGCCAGGGTGATGTGTGTTAAGGGGTTACACCAAAATGTAGGAGAGACTTTAGGGGTTTGTTCTATTAACTTGGACCAGTGCATCATCTGGAACACTCTAGCAACCACATAGCAACATGAATAGAACACCTAAAACACCTTAGCAACCGAACAGCTAACCCATAGCAACAACCAAAATCATGATTGTTCGTTTTCCTCACAACTGGCACACAATAATATTGATCTAATATTTAGTCTTATTAACTCACACACAGCTGGTGTGAATGACTTCAGGTGTTATTCAGAAATTTGAATGCATCTTTGATCTTTTATAAGGAATGAAGTTCTCTCAAGTCTCCCTCGTGTGCGTGCAGAACGTCAAGAGCTATGAACATCACAAACTGCTTCACGAAACCTTCGATTAGACCGTCATATAAATGTGCATTTTAAAGAACAAGCGTCTCTGGACCCTGATGCATCTGAATAAATCTCCATACATTTCCATCCAGAAGACAGAAGATCCAATCAGAATAATCAGTTTTTTAATGTGCACACCAGCTTCATGAAAATACAGATTCAATCTGAGTCCCATAAAGAACCTGCTGGAGTTTTTCATAATAATTGAACGCTCTTTCATTTCTCTGCGGTAGATTCACGTGCGTGTGCGCTGCGTTCGATGACGCATTGCTTCATTTTCTTCGAGAGAATTTGAGTGGAAAGCAACTTAATGGAAAAACACAAGAAAAATCACCTCTACTGTGGCCGTGAGTAAAGACTTCCTCACCTTAAACCACCGTAACATTCAAAGCTCGGACTCAAACATACATTCATGTGTTTTACTGTTTCTCACCGAAGACTTTAAGGAAGAGTTGACTCTCTATACTTCCCGCTTTATTACTGGCTCGGCACGTGTACGGTCCACCGTCTCCCTGACGGATGTTTCTAATGGTCAGTGTGCTTCTCCCTCCATCCAGAGAGGTTAACACATACTGCTCTGAACGCTCGATCACATGACCCTTCCTGTAAAAACATTCACATCATGAGAATATACACAGACGACACACTACAATGGCTTAACGTCTTCAGGAAAAGATCATTAGTAAATCTTCAGACAGATCTCAAGACCTGTTAAGTCAAGCTTAAAAATGAGCAATGAATCCTAAAACAAAGTATGAACCGTGCAAACGACATATATGTAAAATCTTTTCTCATGGTGTTAATGCATTTTATTATTCATTCATGTATTTCTATAGAATCATTCATATTGTGGTTATAAATTCTTCATTTCTTTCTAATTATACATGAAATAAAACCCGTAGAATCACTTTAGAATGACTCATCTTGAAATCTAATAAAGTAAAATGCATTTTACAAAAATTCATTTCTGACAGTCCTAGTGGTCAGATGTGACTGAACACCATTCAACATAAAATCATCTTGTGTTCTTTAAATGACTGTCATTTTAAAGCAGAAGAGAATTGAAAGAGAACTTTGCACCTGTGGGCAAAAATACATCCAATTTAATGCACTTTAATGACAGTAATTTACTAAACTATCATGTCAATCTGAGAAAGGTTTAAATGTGTGAAAACTATAATTGTGTGATTTTAATATTCAGACGGTATAATTACTTCACAATCGTTTAGTTTAACCTCAGACTGATCCCGACTCATTCTCATCCATATGACACAAGAATAAAATCTCATCTGATTCTGTTAGACATCATTGACATTATATGGAAGCAGAATGATCTTTGCTTTGGTCTTTCCTCTTGAGAAACATATATACAGTGTGTTACTTTACAGCATTTATATGATGTTTATTTGTCTTGACACACTTTACTTTTATTGTAGAAATGACACGATGATGAGAAGTGTCTCTGAAGTAACTGGACATCTGAATGAAACACAGTTACACATGGATGAGAACAGGGATTATCCTCTGAAATGTTACGCTCACTAAACTCAGAAATACCTGTGGAATAAAAATAAACGGATGACACTACGTGAAAAACATCAGTCTGTTGACTTCAGAGCTTAAAGATGATGAAAACTTTGTGATTTTAGTGCTAAATCAATCTGCATCTGTCTGTCCATCCATCTATCATCATGTCTGTCTGTCTGATATCTTTATTCTTTACAGCTTTGGACAAAGATGATGTAGTTTGTAATGTTACCCACCAGTACCAGGTCACCTGAGGATCTGGAGAGCCTGACGTGATGCAGGTGAAGGTCACAGACTCCTGATAATCTGCTGTGGCATTGAAGATTTGCTGTGGTACCGCCAGAACCGGAGGAACTGTGAATGACACCAAACACACGAGAACGTACTCGGTTACTCACGTAACCTCGGTTCCCTGAGATACGGAACGAGTACTGCGTCGAAGACGCTATGGGAAAAGCTTCTTTTCCTCTGAGACTGAACAACTTTTTAATCACGCAGTTTACTGCATAGCCGTTAGCTATTAGCCATTAGCTTGCTCGGCGCTTACCGTAGTCCAATGGCTCGGCAATGGCGCCGTGCCAACCAATGGCTCGCCAGCGATGCTGCGCGAACCTATGGCGAAGCAGCATGCAAATTTCTCGAAAAGCAGACTGAAGGCTTCTGGCTATATAAAGCCGCGTTCGGGCCATAGGAAATCAGATCTATTGATGAAGCGACGATCCTGGTTGGCAGCACCATCAAATGCAGTACTCGTTCCGTATCTCAGGGAACCGAGGTTACGTGGAGTAACCGACAGCGTTCCCCTTCGATACTTCATATTAAAAACAAATGCTCGTCGAAGACGCGTATGGGGAACCAGTACAATCCTCGCCCGTCGCGGTGTGGCAAACGATACTATTTTAGCTATCACCTAGAGGTAATGTTAAAAATAGAATGTCCGCCCATAGGCTCCGTGCGGCCTCGAGCCTCGATAGAGGTCTAAGAAATCGTGAATCATACTGGAACAGTCCATATATTAAACGGAGAGGATCCTGGACTGTAAGGCGGAACCTCCAGATTATAAAATCTGGTAAATGTGGATGGAAAGGCCCAGCCTGCCGCCGCTGAAAATCTCCGTCATGACACCCGCCAGCCCATGCCCAAGACGAGGCCACGCCTCTAGTCGAATGGGCTCTTATCCCCATGGGACACGGAAGGTCCGAGGATGTGTAAGCCAGCGAGATAGCTTCGACTATCCATTTGGACAATCTTTGTTTAGTGACCGGATGCCCTTTGGTGCGGTCACGAAGCAACGAAGAGTTGTTCCGACTGTCTGAACAGTGGAACGATCTACGAAGCATCTTAATGCCCTTACAGGGCAGAGAAGGTTGAGGTCCTGATCTTGCTCTGAGGGAGGAAGAGCGAGAAGTAATGATCTGTGATCTAAACGAGGTTGAAAGTACCTTGGAGTATCGTGAACCGTGTCTTGGTTTCAGGGCGACATTAGTGTCGTTGGGTCCGAATTCAAGACAGGAGGGACTTACTGGACAGAGCCTGCAAGTCACCCATACGTTTTACCGATGCTAGTGCCAGAAGCAGAGCAGTCTTTAACGTCAATGGGCTAAGTCAATAGACTGTAGCGGCTCAAAGGGAGGCTCCTTAGGGCCCTTAGCACGAGGTAGGTCCCAAGAGGGGACTGTAGAAGCGAGTAGAGTCGTTGAGTCTCGCTGGATCCCCTCAAAAACGAACAACAACCAAGTCGTTCCTCCCCACTGACTGGCCTGCTATAGGAGCGTCTGCGAGGCTGCTATAGCTGCTACATAGACCTTAAGAGTGGAAGGGGCACGGCCTTATCCAGTAGCTCTTGAAGAAAAGACAATATCAGTGATATGTCACAGGATACAGGTCTGCGCTTGCTGGCCGAGCACCAGGCATAAAGACAGACCACTTGAGGCTATAGCTTCGTCTCGTGGGCGAGGCTCTTGCCTGAAAATGGTATTTAGGACACTCTCGAGAGGCCGGGGTTCCCGTCGAGGCCATAGATGCAGAGCCACAGCTCTGGCCGTGGAGTGCCAAATCGTTCTGTTCGCCTGAGAGAGGAGGTCCCGCCTCAGGGGAATTGGCCATGGGAAAGCAGCCTCATTAAGTCTGCAAACCAATGCTGGTTTCTCCAGAGCGGGGGCCACTAGCAGAACCTTGAGTCTCTGTTCCCTGATTCGCCTGATAACTTGAGGGATCAGAGCGATCGGGGAAGACATACAGCAGAGGCGTTGGGCCAATCGTGGGACAGCGCCCTGAGCCTCGAAGTAGATTGGGCAATGATGATTGTCTTCTGAGGCGAAAAGATCTACTTCTGCCTTGCGAAGGCGTTCCAGATTTTCTGAACCGATTGCGGGTGGAGCATCCACTGTCCGAGGGGCGTTGCTCGAGACAGTCTGTCTGCACGAGGTTCAGTTTGCCTGGTACATCTGCGTTGCTCTGATGGAGCGCGCAGGTTGACGTGAGCCCATTCCAAGAGGTCTTTCGCCAATAGGAAGAGGCGACTTGAGGAAAGACCTCCTTGGTGATTGATGTAAGACACTACCGTCATGTTGTCCGAGCGGACTAAGACGTGGTGTCCTTTCAGTTCCGACAGGAAGGAACGAAGGCCTAGACAAACTGCTAGCATCTCCAAGCAGTTGATGTGTAGGCGGCCCTGAGACTCGACCAGTGGCGCAAGGCAGGTCTGCCGTGCGACAGCCCCCAACCTGAGTTGGAGGCATCTGTCGAGACAACCTTCCGTCTGTGTACCAAAGCTAGGGGAACACCTTGCTCCATCCAAAGCTTGTTCGTCCAGGGGGCGAGGGCTGTTATGCAGGCTCGGTTTACCCTGACTTGAAAACGTCCGTGATGCCATGCGTCGGACGGAACTCTTCGTTTCAGCCAGAACTGGAGTGGCCGCATACGCAGCAGGCCCAGCTGAAGAACTGCTGATGCTGAGGCCATTAGGCCCAGCATCCTCTGGAAGGCCTTGAGGGGACGAGAGGCCCCATTCGTGAATGATGCCGCGAGCCGCCGAATGACCAGTGCTCTGTCCGTGAGACCACCGCTCTCATTCGAGTGGAGTCTAGAACTGTGCCCAGGAACGATATCCGTTGGCTGGGAGACAGCGTACTTTTGTCGAAGTTGACCCGAAGTCCTAGAGCATTGTAAATGACTGAGGAGAAGGGATCTGTGATGCACCAGCTTCGTCCTTCCGACTGGGCTAGAATATGAGCCAGTCGCCGAGGTAATTCAGGATGCGGATCCCCATCCGTCTCAGAGGAGAGAGAGTCGTCCATGCACTTCGTAAGCGTCGCGAGGAGCCAGGGACAGCCCGAGAGGGAAGGACCGAGTACTGATAAGCCACACCTCGAAGGCGAATCTCAAAATTGCCTGTGGTGGGGGGCAATTTGGATATGAAAGTATCGTCCTTCAGATCCACAGAACAGAACCAGTCCCCTAGGGCGGATCTTCTGTTTTGTAGTTACCATCCTGAATGAGGCGTCTCATGAGGGCCTTGTTCAGGCGTCTGAGATCGAGGGATGGGCCTTAGTCCCCATCTTTCTTGGGAACCAGGAAATAGCGGCTGTATAGACCCGATTCGCTCTGTGCCGGGGAACCATTTCTATGGCTCCCTTGGCCAGCAGAGTTTTCACCTCGGAGCGCATTAGCGTTTGTGCTTCAACAAAGGTGAATATCACTCCACTGAAGCCGGGAGGACGGCGAGCTGAACTGAAGGGTGTAGCCTTGATTTATTATCCCCAAGACCCAGTCTGACACTCCGAATGGCCTGCCAGGCCTTTTGCCCGCGTGTTATAGGAGGTTGGATGAGCAGCTGATCGTTTGTGGAAGGATCGTTGCTCTGGGTTATAAGAAGAGGGAAATTTTGCTCTGTTTGCAGATCTCTTGTGGCCGTAAAAGCGGCTGTTTGTGCGGGCTTTGTGAGAGGGCCCTGGACACTGAACTTTTCACAAACACGACACCCTTGGCACCGGAACAGAAGCCCGGGTGAGCAAGGATCTAGTCGCGGCAGCTTGGGGAGGTCCGGTCTTGGCGGGACCTGATCCCTCCTCTTCCTGTCCTGTAACTCAGGAGGGACGGAGGAGGCGCAGGGTCCAAAGAGATCTTTGGTCGAGGTCCCTGGCGCTGGGGAAAGGGTGGCTTCTGGCTGAGCCGGGAGCGGTGGCGAGGCTCTGGTCTTTGCTCCTGGCGCTTCGCGAGGCTCAGGGGAGCAGGCTTTGCTGGGCCGGAGTCGGCGCCGCTTTGGGGCTGACTTCGTGGCGGCCGCAGAGCTGGAGCGCTTGGGCAGGAAATGCTTCATGGCCTCACGAAGATTTCTGCGCGCAGACGCGGAAGCGTTCCATAAACCCCTCTACAGCAGGTCCTAAGAGGCCAGAAGGAGAAACTGGAGCATCGAGGAAATGTACCTTTCTGCATCCTTGATCTCTGTGTAAGATTTAGCCATAAGTGGCGCTCCAGCACCACCAGGCTGGCCATGGATCTGCCGATCGCCTGCGCTGTCATCTTTGTAGCGGAGAGCCAGGTCAGTTGCGCTCGCGTAAATCCTTAAGCGCAGCGGGGTCCGGTCCAGATTCATCCAACGAAGCAGTAGTTTGGCCTGGAAGACCTGGAGGACCGCCATAGAGTGAAGCGCCCGAAGCCGCCTGTCCAGCCGAGGGGTAAGCACGCCCAGCTAGCGTGACGTCGTCCTGCAAGGCTTGGAGGGATGAGCTGCCTTGGATTTCCAGCCGATGGCAGTGGGCGGGGAGCAGAGATGCGCTGACCACGGACTCATCCAATGGAGGCAGCGATCATAACCCTTCTTCTTGAGCCCATCCACTGAAGAGAGCAGAGGGAAGAGGAAGAAGGCGGAGCTGGCTGAGTAGGGGCGCTTACCGACTTTGTGATCTGGTCGTGGACCTCAGGAAAAAGCGGGAAGATCTCTGGAGAGGGGCCTGGCGCGCCCGGCAGAAACCACTTTCGTCCCAGGCGGCTGAAGAAGGCTCCTCAGGAGAAGACCATTCCAGACCCAGCTCCTCGACCGCTATGGTCATGGCGGAAGCTCGGCGTCCATGCCCCCACTAGCAGCTGGGTCCCGGTCGGCAGTGAAAGGGCGGGGTCGTGAGCCGAGCCCGACAGCTCCTCGTCGTCGGAAGCAGCCCGAAGACATGTTCTCCTCTGGAATCTCACCCTCGCTTCCGCTGAAGCAGACCATGTCGCTTCGCAGCCGCAGAAGGGCGCTGGTCTGGGTGAGTGAAGAGAACCGAGAGGCTTCTCTGAGTGGAGAGAGTACGCATCAACCGGCGTGGCGCGCACTCTCTGCCGGCGCCGTGATCCTCTGCCCGCTGCCTCTTCCTCACAGGCTCCTGTGCGGAAGGCGGCGGAGGCCGCGAGTGCTTGGTATGTCGCAGCTCTGAAAAGAACGCTATCCGCGGCGCAGAAGCGAGACTCATGTCCTCGCATAATGAGGGACATTCCGTCTCTTTGAGCCGCCCGGCATGGGCGCTTAAACCACAACGCACTCCGCGGTGCTAATCGGCGGCGTGTAGCCGCTACGCTACTTCTGACCGTCGCGGCATTTGTATCAACGCCGAGGAAATATGCTCTAGGAAATTGCTCTTAGGAAATTGCTCTTCTTACTGTTATCCGGATAGCGGCAGAAGCGGGACCGTCGTTGTCACGCCCGGCGAAGACGGCACGAGATCCAACCGCTGCGTTGGCTGTTCAGCGAAGCGTCCTAAGAGAGAGCGTTGTTGTCTCGAAAGCAGCGAAGATGTATTGTCGTCGCTGAAGCAAAAAGATCTGATTTCCTATGGCGAAACGCAACGGCTTATATAGCCAGAAGCCTTCAGTCTGCTTTTAAAATTTGCATGCTGCTTAGCCATAGGTTCGCTGCAGCATCGCTGGCGAAACCATTGGTTGGCACGGCGCCATTGCCGAGCCATTGGACTCACGATGGCGCCGAGCAAGCTAATGGCTAATAGCTAACGGCTATGCAGTAAACTGCGTGATTAAAAAGTTGTTCAGTCTCAGAGGAAAAGAAGCTTTTCCCATAGCGTCTTCGACGCAGTACGAGTGAAGTATCGAAAGGGAACTATATAACTGTATATCAGTCATATATAATCCCAAAACACACAATTACACATGCTGATACAGGAACTAAGACTTGTTACTCTCGTCGTGTCAAAAGATATTTTACTGCAGGTTTAATGTTCTTTGATTGTTGACAGTTCTGAACGTTACAGCATGAGTTTATATTAAAACAAATGTTTCATTTCAGAAGTTCAGGGGAAATTTCATGTCTCATGATATGAGCATCTGCCTGCTTTTCATTATTCATGACCTGACGTAACTTTACTTCTGTAATATCTGCAGCTGTTTCTACTGTTTCAAAGTGTAAAATCAATGACTTTCTATTAACTTATGACAGTTCATTTGACTCTAATGTTTCCACTGAAATTCTTCAGAACCTTAAATGAAAAACACAGGTGCTTTGGGTCAGATCACTTTCATGGGCTTGATTTGACAGGAGGAGATTCTGATCTGGATATGGTCTCTCATCATCCACCGCAGGCGGATTTACTCGCTGTTACTATCAGTCGAGTTCAAAGGGTATGAAACGGCTGATCTTTGGTGATGTGAATCAGAGAAGGACGAGGCAGATGAGATGTCCTCTATCTCACTGACATTTACTTCTGAAGGATCGAGAGGACGAGGAGAGAAACGACTGCATGCTAATTCTACTGTAACAGAGACTGAAAATAAATCTATGTGAAAGTATCGGAAATGAGCCACGAGTCTCTCTCTTCTCAGCGTGTGTTAAGTGATTTAAGCGGCAGGTTGTTGGGTTGCGACGGCAGACGGCTCTTGCCATGTCTTCAGGATAATAGGACGCGCCTCATTGAGTCAGCTTATTGGATCTTCCTGCGCTTTATAAGTGCTCATGCTAAATTGAACGCAACACACGCTTTTCTTTTTTGCCTGTTATTACATCAGTTTAAGAAGTATGAGTTGTGCAAATACTATTGTGTCCGCTCAGGCAAAGCTCGACACTATCAGCGGCTCATTTTCACAACAAGGTAAATGAGCTCGTTGAAAAATTCACAAAGCGTCTTTAAAGCTCACGGTTTACACGTGAGTGAGTTATGGATGAATGAAGTTTGTGAAGTTTGTGTTAACTGAAACATTTAGTCTGTTTAAATATCTGTTTCTTAACCATTTCAAATGACAATTCATCTTTTATGAGGTGGTTAATGAGGCAGTCAATGATGATGTACATGTGACGTCACGCAAATCCAGTGAAACCATCACGTACCATTGACCAGCACAACAATGTCCCGGAAATCAATCTCTCCCCTCGCCTCAACCCGTGCCTCACAGCGGTACACACCCTCATCCGCTTTACTCACTCTCATGATCTGAAGATTGTTGTTGGGCAGCACCTGGAGTCTGTCTGAGAGAGAGAGAGAGAGAGAGAGAGAGAGAGAGAGAGAGAGAGAGAGAGAGAGAGAGAGAGAGAGAGAGAGAGAGAGAGAGAGAGAGAGAGAGAGAGAGAGAGAGAGAGAGAGAGAGAGAGAGAGAGAGAGAGAGAGAGAGAGAGAGAGAGAGTAACTCAATAACAGCAATATATTCTCATCAATCCTCAAATCTAGTGCAGATTTCAGTTCAAGGACATTCACTGTATAAAACACCTAAAGGATTACAGACATCTGTCATCTGATCGTGTCATCTCTTACTGATAAACACACACTTTTCTCATCTCATCCAGAAGAGAGATTTATAATCATGCTCATTAATCAGAATCATAGTATTATAGTTTTTGGTGTATGTGTTATAGTTCTTACTGTCAGAGTCAGATGTGATCTCTCTGTTCTTGTAGAACCAAGAGACGGCAGGTACAGGTGAACTGATGACATCACAGATGACCTCAGCATCTTCCCCCTGACGAAACTCCTGCGGCGTCTTCACCTCACGAAATGTCAACTTCTCTGGGTGAGCAAACACATGAACATTCACACACCTGACATCTGTTTCACTTTCTAACATCATCATCTGATGAAATCTTGAGTTAACTATAATGCCAGTCATGATTCAGTCTTAACAGGCTAATGAACATGATGATATGCTCTGACGGTGAGACTGTAAACACATTTCTCATCTCTCTCATTCTGAAAAGATTTTTATTTTCTAAATCTCATAATTAGACTTCAGTTATGAGGTCGGGTCGGATCAGTCACACCGAGGCTTGTTTTTGTGTGATGACTATTATAACACATTTCATCCTGGTTTTTTTTGCTTCTCCATGACATGTTTATGTTCCTCATAAACTCACTGAAGGTCATCAACACAACCAAACTTTACATTAAATCCTTTTCTTCATCACTTAATTCTCAGTGAAAGATCATCACATTTCTTTATCATTGCTGTAATATTTTGTTCAGGTTGTGTATGAATGATTCGTAGATGATGCTGATGATGTTTTTGGTGTGATATAACTCACGGTAGATCTCTAACACAACAGTAGCTTCTTGAGTTTGTCCCGTAGCGTCTACAGCCTGACAGCGATATATCCCAGCGTCCTCGATGATGGCGTTATAAACCGTCAGGCGAGACCGAACTCCTTCTGTATGAATGACCACTCGCTGGTTTGAGATGACACGCTCGCCCTGAGGATTAAACCAGTTCATGCTGACCGGCTCACCGATGGCTGAGATAAACAGAGAAGAAACATTTCAGTGTAAACAACAACCCATCACAGACCAGAAATACTCATTTACAGTAAGAAAACTCAAGTGTCAATGTTTTATAGCTTTAACTAGAATGAAAATCTGTATGAGATGCATAAGATCTGAGCAGTTTTACACATCCTGTGACATGTCTTTAGCTCGGGCTGCCGTGACTTTAATGAGCGCTTGCATGTAAACACGTCATGTCATATGATAACTGTAAGTCCACAATCACAAAAGGTCATATGAACAGAGCGTCACACCTGAGATGATCACGGCTGTACAGTACTGAAGTTTACAGTAGTGTGTTTATAGAATGATTGATCTTCTCTCCTGCCGTCTGATCAATCTGCTCATCATCCCTTCTGTTATATATTGAGCTCACGCCACACATCAGACAGACAATGAAATTTACAGAAACTAATGTATTTAGGTGCAAACGGTGTGGGATAGATGAAAGGAAATCAATGTGTTGTCATGGCAACAGCAGGATGAGTGTAATGGAGAATTGTTCATCATTCTGCTGTCACACTGTGGCTCAACAGGTGAAGTCAACAGGTGTGACTCATATAGAGACGAGCTGAAACCCATGACATCTTTAATGCGTCTGTAATGTTAAAAAACATAGACAAACTGCACAGATGAAAACAGACAATACAACAGAGCAGAATCTCAAACCAAACACATAAAACCATTCATCTACAGCATTTGTATTGAAGACAGAAAGTCATGATTATGACATCAGGGGCCAGATTTACTTTACAAACTATTATTTTGGCGTTAAATAAAGACTGTCAGGATTTAGTGAATAATTAACACTGAAGAAGTGTGTCATAGCTGTTTGTGTGACTGACCTTATTATATATGCATTTGTAGGAGTTTTCTTTTCCAGACGCAAAGGAGGAGAGTCTGTAAATGATTCACGCGATGCCATTTTACAAAGTTTGCGCTTGTGCGTCAGTATTTACTCGAGCATCAGATCTGCCTGTTAATCTCTGCTGGTATCGTGTTTGTCATCATGGAAGTGAGTTGTTGTGTCTGTATTCTTTAACATCTGCCTTTTTAGTAAATCACCCGCAGATATTTTCACTCCCATTGGCACTTTGTGCTCTCACGCTAATTTGCCTAGTTTAGTAAATCTGGCCCAGGTGTGTTTCTCTTAAATAAACATTTAAAAGTTTACCAATTTGCTTCTTTAATAACTTGCTGAATGTCTCTTAGTGAAAGGATGTGAAAAACAATAATGAAACACTGACAAAATATATTCCTAATTCATGTTTGCTGCAAATTAAAATCTCCATTTTCAATTATACTTTCATATTCCTCAGACTGTATGTGTTTAATGATGTGCATTAAAAGACTAATTATTATCTACTAAAGTGAAAAAGAGAAAGCAGCTGTGTGCTGTGTTTAATTCACTGCACACCAGATGTGTCATTTCATAATAACTTACTGTTAAATCACTTCAAATTCATCACTGTAAATAAGAGTTCATATGCGGACAGGACTGATGTATATGTGTTTAAAGAGCACATAAAACATAAAGCTGAGAGTAAAAGAAAGTGACAGACACTGACCTTCATGTTCTCTTCATATTGAACTTCCTGATGTCCATTAAATGGGATATTCATTCTCAATGAGTTCTCAAAGGTTTGTTTATCTTTACACATGCTCGTACACATGCTGTGTGTGGCTGATTATACAAAGACAAAGCATCAGGTCTTACCTGTGCAGGTGAAGAACTTAGACTCTCCAACACTCAGTTCCACTTTATTGAGGGATATGGACACCTGAAGTACAGCTGCGAAAGAGAGAGAGAGAGAGAGAGAGAGAGACAGAGAGAGAGAGAGAGAGAGAGAGAGAGAGAGAGAGAGAGAGAGAGAGAGAGAGAGAGAGAGAGAGAGAGAGAGAGAGAGAGAGAGAGAGAGAGAGAGAGAGAGAGAGAGAGACAGAGAGAGAGACAGAGAGAGAAAGAGAGACAGAGAGAGAGAGAGAGAGAGAGAGAGAGAGAGAGAGAGAGAGAGAGAGAGAGAGAGAGAGAGAGAGAGAGAGAAAGAGAGACAGATAAGATCTCAGCCTACACCTCTTAAAATGATTAGAACCTGATGGATAAAATATTCAACTATAATAAAACAAATGAAAGCAGCTTCAATGTTTACACAGATCTCATTATCAAGCATCAGCTCACATCAGTCTAGAGAGATGGATAAATCTTTAACCCGTCAGGTGTGATGGTGATTTATTTCTCTGTGTAGAAGAGAAGCTCGTCTCTGTATATTGTTGGATTGTTCAGACAGCGGCGCGTCTTCTCAAGACTCTTCTAACATGTCTAATTTAAGAAACTGCGCTCTGATTAATGACCAAAGTGAAACACTGAAATCTACAATTAGAGACCGATGCCGTCGTCTCACCAGTCATCCATCAAAATCCAATCTAAACAATAGAGAATATATATAAATAATTCTCTAATGTTTTACTTTTAACTGGATGTTATACTGTGAACACTTGCCATTGATCTGCATTTACTGACTGTTTCAGAATGAAGATATGAAGTTTTGTTATGAATTTACATCTTGTGATTTGTATTTAATTCCCACAAATTATAGTATTATAGTCACTAGAACATTTCTTTTATAAAACAGTGCTTATTAAAACTGATCTCACTGATCTTTATAATGGGATATATCACATTTCTGTGTATATTCAGAATAAAGCTTGTCGCTGTTTAATGTGTGTATAAACTGTAATTAAACACAGGGGTCAGATGTGCCGCAGGGGAAGTGATGCTCGGCCTGTATCTGTCTGTGATGTGTGAGTCTCTCTGGACACACGAGGGTTAACAGAAGACACACGCACACACACACGCACACACACAGCACACACACACAGACGCACACACAGACACACACACGCACACTCACACACACACACAGACACGCACACTCACACACAGACACACGCACACACACACACTTACACAAACACATGCACACACACATACACACGCACACACACACACACACACACACACGCACGCACACACACACACACACACACACACGCACGCACACACACACACAGACACACACACACACACTCACGCAAACACACACACTCACACAAACACACGCACACACATACACACACACACACACACACACACGCACGCACACACACACACGCACACACACACACACACACGCACGCACGCACACACATCATCGCACAGCGCGCACGCGCATCAAGACGCACGCACGCACGCACGCACACACACACACACACACACACACACACACACACACACACACACACACGCACACACACGCGCACGCACACATACGTTTCTTGGATGGTTTTATGTCCATTTACATTTAGGCATTTAGATAGATGCTTCTATCCAATTAACAAAAGTTAAAAAAAGAAATGTGTGTTATGTACATGCTCAATAACACATTTTGGTTTATTTTTAGCTTTACACTGTGTCCTAATCAGATGCAAAATGTTTCCGCAACATTTAAAAGAAATATTCTCTCTTTATTTCTCAAGACTGATCACAGCGGGACACTTGTGCACCTTTAGTACGTCTCCACAGCAGAGCAGCTCACCGCATCATCACGACATCATAATATCACACATTTGTCATAAAGACTAACAGCGGCATGTGTTTGAGATGTGCGCCGGAGGCGTCGAGCTTCTCTCGTTCTCGCTTAATGTTTACCAGCTCAAATGTCATTTGTGAAGTTTGTGACGCTGTGTTTATCCCTGCAGTGATGTGTGACAAATGATGCTGCTGCCCGACTGCTGTGATCTAAAGCAAAACCTCACACATATACAGCCCGACACAGACATCTGATCTATTCAGCTTTTAAGAATCCACTCAGCATTTGTAATAGATGAATAGCATAAATGTTTCTCCATAAAACACACATAAACAAGATGTACTATTACTGAGATACATTCAAACCTTCAAGACGTCGAGCGTTTCTGTTGACCTGAGGGTTCTGCATTTAAATCAATGCTGTTTATTAAGTGAATCTCTCTGGATCTGTTTATAAGCTCAACACAACACAGATGTTATGAAGATTTCTGGATCTCTCATCTCACGTCTCTATTGTCTCGCTGAATGAATTAAACAAGTCGTGATGTTTTTCATGATGGGCTCAGACTGTAGAGTTCTACACAGAGACGACAGAACTGAATACAGTTGAGGACACATCACTTAGATCTCCAGTACACTGTTTTATGATGTCTCTGGATTTTCACATGAAGAAAAAATAAATATATGGTGTTAAACTTGAGATATTAGATGTCTGTTCTGATTCTCAAAATCTGCATCTATGAGAGAAAATAATTATATTTTAACACGAATTGCATGTAAATAATATACAATACAATGTACAAACAATGTATCAATACAGTAAAATACAGTATTACAGAAATGAAAATGACTAATGGGAGTTATTATTGGATACACTTAAGTTCATGAACGAAACACTAAAGTTCAAAAGCATCTGTTCTTCACAATAGATTTTAACACACAGGATCTGCAGCCATTTCTAGTTAACAGGTCTGCAAACAGTTGTGTGTGTGTGTGATGATACACACTACACAGACAACACTGTGTTTCAGACGGATCAGACCCCTGCGGTGAGACGGACTGTTACGACTCAAGACTGTCTGTGTGAATCCAAACACACGGCAACAGTGTGAGCAGACGTCACCCCCGCTGATACTGTCACCTCCACGTCACACACACACTGCGCCGTGACACGCACGCGCACACGCGCACACACACGCGGATACACGCACGGCGGACACACACACACACACACACGCACACGCACAAACACACACGCACACACACACGCTTTTACGCTACCGCACACACACACACCGCCACGCACACTACACACGGACACACAGACGCGCACCCGGACACACACACTGCACACACACGCAGCGGACACACAAACACACATACGCACACACACACACACACCACCACACACACCTCCACGCACACACACATGCGGCACACACACACACACACACACGCACACACACACACACACACACACACACACACACACACACACACACACACACACACACACACACGGACACACACACACAGACAGCTGGAGGAGAACACCTGTCACAGCACTAACCAGAGAAATAATAAGAATATATAAATATGAATTCTGCTTACACATCACAATGGTCTTTAACTCCTGTTATTGTGCACAACACATCGATTATCAGACTTCTGATCATAATTCTGATCAGATGAGCAGATGATCTGTGAAGGGTTTAATCTGAACTGAACGCAGGTCAATAACATTACAGCTACAGATTCTGTTATTTTCACTGAAAGAGAAATTGAGATCTGTTTCTGTAATTACAGACTCTGTAGAATGGGTGTGTTCAGCATGAGCTTGTGTCCCCAACAGGTTTTTTAACCTGTTAAACCAGCAAGATTTTGTTAATTAAACAAGTGTGATTGTGAACAAACCAGTATAAACCAGTATAAACCAGTATAAACATGCCTAAAGCTGAAGGAGCATAACCCAACATAAACCAGCACAAACACACCTAAACCAACCTCATGTATCACAACCAGCCGGACACATAAACATGATGAGCAGAAACCATCTTTTCATTTCAGCATGTATATACTGGTTTAATAAAGTGCTTTTAGTTTCTGCAGACTCTCTTCTTTACATGCACATTCAACTTAAAATATTTCAAAATATTGATCTGTGATCTTGATTCTTTAATGATCATTTCAAACAGAGAAAGTTGCAAAGGATAATAAAAAAGAAAGTTTATCCAGAAACATTGTGCTGATAGTGAACTGCAGGTGTCTCCATCATCTACAGTCATTATTGATCTCAATAAAATAGATGTTAAAGTTCATCTGCTGTTTCACAGTAAATGTTCGTTCTTTCTTAAAAATCAATAGTTTTCCAGCAGATGTAAAGCAGTTTGACTCCTAATAACCACAGAACCTCTCTTAACAATACACTGTGAGCATTGACCAGAAGAGTCAATATATCTGTGAAATCCCAGTGACCCGAAACCAGCTCTTCCTCATTATACTCCTCATCACCCACTGACACCAGACGTACCATCAGAAAACCATTCATCTTCAGTCATACATGAGGTTAATTGTGTTCCCTCTGCAGTGTGCACTATTCAGACATGTTTGAGTGAATACTGACCCACAAGAGACCAGCGAGAGAACAACAAAACATGAGAGATGCCGGCGGAGCTCACGTGATGTTCGGTCACACGTGTGAGACTTCTGTGTGAAGAGACAGAAACATCCCAAAGACTCGCCTCAGAGAACTTCATCAAATAAAATGAAACAGAAATCTAAATGAAGAGCAAATGAAATCATTAGCTTAAGTACATCACATTTCTTTTGAGAAAAAATCTCACATACAGAGTTTCAGAGATCTTGAGAATGTCAATAATAGGATCTTTAACTTTGGATTGCACTTGAGAACATTGTTGAGATCTCTTCTAAAGAAAACACAAGTGAGTCTTCTGGAAACATTATCCCATAAGAAACATAATGGGCTTAATTTGATTATGTGCATGTGTGTTGTTCAGATGTTTTCTGTAGTGAATGTGTGTGTGTTTAATGCAGGTATCCAGAACGGAGGGGAAGACGCCTAAATTGGGTTTAGATTGCTTTAGAAGCCTTAAGGATGTGGGGGGAGTTGCCATGGAGACGAGAGAAGTTAAAGCCAAAGGATCTGCTAATGAGCTTCAGAATCCCATCCATCCATCCACACACACACACACATTAAATACACAAAAGCTCTCTGTCTCCAGTCTCTTATATAACATCACTGTGAGGATTATTTCAGAAGCATGACACCTTACACATCATCACTGTCAAAACAGCCATGTCTATTATTCTCATTAAACCTGTCAAGAAGCAAAACTATCTTTATCATCATCACCATCCAAAAACATCTCACTCTCATTACTGACAAACATCAAATATTTGAATATAACTGTGAAACATTGTGTGTAACTATAGAAATGTGTTACACACTTACTGTGTGATGATTTAAATACAACAGACACCAGATTAAAATCTGTTTGACATTAAATGATGGACAATGATTTGATTCTACTACATAAATTATAAAATGAAACTTGAAATGTCACACTGATAAACTAATAATAATAACTATTATTTTTTTAAAGGCTTTAACTATTCACAGTCACGGACCTAAACACTAGTCTTTAAACACGAGCAGTTAAATCAATAATAAAGATCCCACGGCTAACAATCAGAAATCCCCAAAGCCACCAAACCACGAGCTTTACTGCAAAACATCAACATAAAGTCAATAAAGCGCTGTGAATATTCATAATGATGCTGATGCTGATGCTCTTGACATGATGACACCTCCTCAACTCCAGCAAAACACCAACAAACTATAACAATCACAATGTTAACAAATGAAGATGATTATACATGAAAAATAAGAACCTCTCTGAATGACTGTACTTGAGTTCTGAATATCACTCCAGATTTAGCAGAAACACTTTATTAAAGAGCACTTGTGAGATTTAAACCCACAACCTTTCAGTCATCGAGCCAGAACCATCACATCACTATATAAAGACAATATGTTGTAAACGGATCTGCCCATCAGCTGTTGAACTTCACAAACAATAAACACGTCACATAAACTCCATGAAAGATCTCCAGTGAGCTCTGTTACAAGATGACCACCTCATAAATACACCAGTACTGATGATCATAAAGATCATTCATCTCTCTCATGGTCAATATTCATGTCTATTATCACAAACACAAAAACATGTTGTAGATTTGGAGAAAAATGTGTCATTTTACAATATAATGTAAATATAGCTGCAGAACACCATGATTAAAAAATCCTCCCGCTGCCTCAGATGATGATCATCTGAACCCTTAAAAGAGCTCAGTGTGCAGAATAAAGAAGAGATGATGTATGAAAACACGTCGATCAGACACGCCCTGCGGTCCATCCGCGTGACAGAACCATACTGAGACCAAATAAAACATCTGACTCATCTTCAGTGTTTGACACACGCACAGACCATAAGCCGTTCATACTGATTCAAAATAACTTACATAATATTACAAAAGAAACTTTACATTTTCATTATGCAAACTATGGTTCTCTGTGAGATTCAGTCAGTAAACAAACATCTTCATACAGACTGTATGAATCAGATCCCATCGTCTCTCTCGTAACTACTGGATTTCTGAACGTTCTGCTGTGAGAGGATGGAGATGAAAGCACCACCAGCATGAGTCCTCAGAGACACAAACAATCCTCTCATATATCTTCTTCTCTCGCTCTGACAGCTTTTTGGCCATGCAGAGGACTTTCAGAGACACTTATACTGTCACAGAAATGCTGGAAATATTCTTCTGTCCTTCCACAGCAGTAACACCATTACCTTATCAAACCATAACAGAAGTCTTCTTCTGCGTGAAAACATGATCAACATGCCAAATTACAGCTGAGATCTCTTTAAAATCTCAATGATTTCTTCTAGACATCAAACTTTTGTTTAAGTCTCAGATATTTCTCCTGAGAAAAAGAATCAGAAATCTCACAAATGTCTCTATCATTAAAGTTTCAGAAGAGATCTCAACAATCACACAAACTCAACTCAATGAAAGACAACTAAGAAGAAGTGGTAAAGCACACACCAGCTTTAGTTTTAGTCTGTTTCTCACAGAAAGCTTTAGACTTTAAAAGACTTCAACTATAACACAAAATATACGTCACACATGAAGGTGAGAGTAAAGAAGAGATTCTTATCCATTTATCCCTGTATAAACTCATTATTTAAACAGAAAAATCTTCTTTATATATTTTCCTGCTCATTCTGCCAGTCGACTGGCCTGTAGCTATTATTCCCTATCGATCCGTCCGTCTCCCTCGGCTAGAATAAACGCTTAATTCACATTTGCCTTTCACTGGAAATCTTGTTGGAGCGATTGACCAATAACCTGTTTGATTTGGCTTCTCAGGAGGTAAACAGAATGACAACATAAGCTCATGCTTTATTTCTCTCCATTTAATGCTCAAAGCTCTTATCAACATCAATCTGGAAATGGTTTTAAATGATTGATATATTTATTCCTGCTGATCTGAGAGGTTACGCTCATCTTTTTAAAGGTAAATCATTTTGATGGTGTTGTTTCTGCTTTAGATGAGAAGAATGGACTTATAGTGTTTTGTATTTATGTTTCTCAAATATTCAGGTTAAGATTTGTTGCAGGTATTAAATGTATTTGTCTTTTGAAGTATTAAAGCTAAAATGATTTCTCATATACCAGATCAATATGTATGTTAGCTGAAGATAAGCCACACGTACAGTATGACTTTAAAACTATGACACTGTTTCTTTAAGAATCTCTATAAACTGACACACCACAGGATTGACCAATAGTGTTAGTTTAGGGTGGGACTATCTGGAGGAGGGTTCAAGAACATCTAGAGAATCACACCTCATCTCTGTAAACACATAACAGTGTTCTGGATGTCATGAGTCTCAATGTCCTCTGATCACCTCACATGTCTCCATCTGGTCTCAACACGTCTCAGCAAGCAAAAGTTAACCAGGCAATCAGACGACTAATGAAAGACCGAGCGATGGCTGATGGATGTAAGCGGAGCTGGGTAGCAGATGGTACGTCTGTTTAATCATTCATGAGGAAAACCAGAACAAACCCTCACGCTAGACCTGCTGCAGACCATGAAAAACCACATCCAAACTAGCCTGGTCTAAATCATATGCACATACATCGCTGCAGACTTTACCAGAGTAAAATCACTATAAAACACATCGTCATATTACTTTAAACTTGCTGCGGTATCAATAGAATAAAAGAAATCAGCACAAAGCTCAGGTGTTGCTAAGCGACTATGAAGGTTATTACGGCGTTGCTAGGATGTTCTGGGAGGGTACGCCGTTGCTAGGGTGCTCTTTTCTGGATGTAAGCCCATTTCTATGCAGTTTCTAGGACACTGTTCTGGGTGGTTGTTAGGGTGTTGCTATGGAGATGTGTGGCTGTTCATTGGACACAGCAGGAGCACTGAGACCCGTCAGAACAGAAGTCTCTGGGTGACACTATACATCTCTCCTGTCCCAGTCACGTAACCCACATTCAATTCATTAGCCGGAGAAAAATCTGGTGACCGCTGCGGGGCCCGACCGCTCGTAAATCACACCGCTGTACAGGGCTGAGTTTTAATAACTCTGCTGTGACACTGTGAGCCTCTGTGACATTCTCCTGCTATGGGCATTATATGTCAACTGATTTACAGCGTTATGAGCCTCTGTGATTATATTAACACACTGCTCGTATACATGTCATGTTACTGCAAATATTACAAACAAGAACCTTAAGAAAGAAACTAGTTAGAAATCAATAATTTACTCACTAAATAATAAAGTCACTGAAATTGAGTAGAGAATGTAAAAAGATATGACAAATAACACACACACACTCGCACAGAGAACTCTCTCTCTCTCTCTCTCTCTCTCTCTCTCTCTCTCTCTGTCTCTCTCTCTCTCTCTCTCTCTCTCTCTCTCTCTCTCTCGTCTCTCTCTCTCTCTCTCTCTCTCTCTCTCTCTCTCTCTCTCTATCTCTCTCTCTCTCTCTCTCTCTCTCTCTCTCTCTCTCTCTCTCTCTCTCTCTCTGTCTCTCTGTCTCTCTCTCTCTCTCTGTCTCTCTGTCTCTGTCTCTCTCTCTCTCTCTCTCTCTCTCTCTCTCTCTCTCTCTCTCTCTCTCTCTCTCTCTCTCTCTCTCTCTCTCTCTCTCTCTCTCTCTCTCTCTCTCTCTCTGTCTCTCTCCTCTCTCTCTCTCTCTCTCTCTCTCTCTCTCTCTCTCTCTCTCATATCTCTCTCATCTCTCTCTCTCACGCACACACAGGTCTCAGTTTATTTACTGATGCAGCACATGTCAGTAACCAGCGATAAGAAGTAACATTTCACAGAGGTCTCATTAACATTTCATTAATGTAACTTGTCATTCAAACCGGAGGGTGTTGGGCAACATCGCTTTATTTATTTCAGCTGAACAAGTTGTGGCTGCAGGCAGGAGGGTCATTAAGAGAAACTCAGACCTGCTTCAGACTCTCACCAGACCCAAAGATCCAAAACCACATCCGTGTTACTGCAATCAAAAACAAACCTGATGACGGAAAGACCAACAAGATTGAGAACAAGAGAAAAAAGAAGATTGTGAAATTGAAACATTTAGATCTTTAAAGTTTGATTCATTTCCATGAATCAGTTTTTAAAATCTGATTTAATGTTCATCATCAAATCTTCCCATGACATTGTTTTTTATGCATATATATACTAGATTTATCTAGATGATATTGGCCAGGCATGAGATTGTCTGTCAATCTGTGATGTTGATATCTCCATATGAAGCTCTGGACTTGTGCATTATTACATTTGGCCAGAAAATCTTTCAACTAAACGCACCGCATATGCACATCTCTACAGAAGCGTGTCATTGTGTCAGATCTCTCTGGCAGCCGCCAGTGTGTTCTGGCATCAACTGAACAGACCAGTACAGATCCACACTGCATGCTGGGTATTACTCTCGATTCCCAGTACAATATTTACTCTTTATAATCTATAAAATAAGTCATGTTTCAAAATCTACTGAGCTGACAATCTAAACAACAACCACCTGCACTAAAAGCATTGTACTGCCCTCAAAATCACCCACAAGCCCAATAATAAACTATTAAAGAAGAGAAATGCTGATACCAATAAATATATTCATATTAATATATAAATTATGCATTTGTACAAAATTGTGTATATTATGTGCATATAAATCTTAAATTATATTAGAAATGCAAGTTATATTAAAACTGGAGTGTCGACCAAATACAGTATTAGCACTATATGATTTATTATATTATAGAAAGTTCTGTGTAATATTAACAACATGAATAATCACGCTTACTAATATCACAATAATTGACATTACTGTTGAAACAAGACACAAATGTTTTTTCTTGCATCATTTAGGTTGTGTTCACAGGTGTGTTGTGTTTAGCAGTTGTTGTGTGTCCTCCAGTGTAATACACACACACACACACAGCATATATTTCATGAGTGTTGTGGTGATTTTTCCTGGCGTGCGGCAGCAAGTGAAGGTCTGTCACGGCTCAACGGGAACGGTCATTATCGCTGCCAAACCATGTGTGTCCGCTGGACTTCCTCAGGTACAGCACTGAAGTCCAGTATCAGCACACAACACACAAACTCTATCATATCTGTCACATTCACATGAGAAACTGCTGAGATTTACCAAGATGACCAAATGATCCGAGCCACACATCTAATCATTTATTTAAAAGCTCTATACTTTATATGAACTACACACACAGAAACAGTCTGACTACTTTTGAAGAGGATCAAATATAACATAGTGTTCATTTATTTGACACAACATCATTCACACAGTTACAGCTTTTCTAAATTTCATGTGTTTTTTCTAAAAAACATCTAAACAACAGTGAGTGTTTCCAGACTTTTGACTGTATCTGATCTATTTTCTCTTAAAGAGAAATAGTCCGTTCTGAGCATAAATGATTTAATATGAAAGCAGCAGCAGTCGTGACCCTCGCTGACTCCCGTCGCCTGCATGTCTCAGATGTTTCGTTCAGTAATTGTAACATCAAAAGACTCGCCGATCTCTCTCTCTCATCAAAGCTTTCCAAGATGTCGTTTATGAAAACAGGGTTTGCATCATCCATCATTCACGCGTGTGACGTTCACATTTGACTCTACGGTCCACGAGGTTCAGCAATTAATAGAAAGTTTCATTCTGCATCTTAAATGCCAAACCTGGATGTGAATGCTAATGCCGCTCATGACAACAATTGAGCCGTTTCTCGTTCTTTTCTACCCTAAGTTTATTTATTTCTAATCAGTGAAGCTTTCCTGAAAAAACAGGGCTTATTAACGCCGCGCTAATCCACATGCCCCGCCGTGAAATAAGACTTCATGGATCTGGGCCGAGCAAACACGCAGAGCTCAATTTCCCATGTTTTGTCTCTCTGTCAGATCCTATTTGCATAAAATCCAATTTTCCCACATGGAAAGCTTAGCGCTATATAATGGACGCTCAGGGCGGATACGGAGCTGAATGAAAGCGCTCGTTCCAATTGTCCTATTTCAGATTCAAAGAATTTAATAAGACGTTAAATTTAGATTCAGATGGTTTGGTTACAAGAAAAAGATGAAGTCGTGGGTGGACAAAAGTCTAGACAAAGTTAAAAGTTCACTTTTGGAAAGAAGAAAAATCATTTTAATTATGTCACATCACAAGATCCCAATGAATGTACACATGTAGTGCATCACATAAAGCCGTCCTTTAACTAATCCAATGAGATTTCAGCGTGCAGCGTAAGCACACGCGGTGATATTTACCGCACGGAGGTGTTTTGCTTTATTTATCTCCGCGAGACGACTAATCCTCACGGAGGCCGTCCTCTCCTACACGCTCATCTAAAATTAAAGCAAAACCTTGGCACGGAGGTCAAATCTAACATCCCATGAGCAACAAACAGAAGCGCTTCAACTACAAAACTGAATAAATGTCATTCATTAAGACAAAATCGTGACTGCACACATCAAAGTACAAACTTAACTATCAAAAACTATGAATAGTAATAGTTACACACTGTATAACCTGAGCATTAGAACTGCTGAAGAGATCAATAAAGTTTGAGCAGTTTGATCTGTTACTGCAGAAGGTCATTGATGATGTAAAGACGCTGCACCTGATTACTGGGGTGGGATTCTGAATCGATTCTATGTCAGAACTTGTTCATCCTGAATATAACTTTGTTAAAATAAAAGCAATAAAATTAAACTTCAAGATGGGAATACTGTCAAAGAGACTATAAACAAAAAGCATAAAAATTATATGAAGAATCGGAATCGGATCGGATCGCGTAGTACCTAAAGATTCCCACCCCTACTGATTACCAGCCAGAAGAACATGAAGAACTTACTAAATGATGTGACATACAATATACAAAACAAAACTGCTTTAAATTTGTGAAATCAATTGAAACTATATTTATATATAATGAAGTTTTTAATTCTTTCTATTTCAGTGATCTGTACACGTCAGAACACACAAGGGCAATAACATCTCCTCTACAGTACCTGCATCAACTTCAAACTTTTCCAAGTATTCAACTCGTTCTGTTATTGCAAAGCATTGCACCATATGCACATGTTCAATATTTCAATAATAATATATAGTGAAGCTCAACATGAACTCTGTAAAAAATGATTCACTCCCTGAAATGTTATGAGTCATTTCAACTGTTTTACATGATTTCAAGTCATCAAATTCAGTTACACAGTCTCAACTTATCTTTATAAGTTGAAATAATGTAAATGTAAAGCCAAGTTGACTGAACTTAAACATTTAAGACAGCAAAGAATTGTTAACAGTGAAACTAGACAACACTGTGAAAACCAATCTTAACCTACGGTGCATTTAATCGATATATTTATTTCATCTGTATTTTTAAACTCACAATCTTTCTTCTGACATAGTTATAGGTTGTATTTTATGCTTATAATGTCAATATCTTATCAAAATGTTCACTTTAATCTCTGTCATGTCTTTCACTTGTATGGTTTAAGAATCGCTCACTATTAAGGGTGTATTTAAAGACATCACTTCATCATGAAGACTAGAGAGCAGAAAAGCTCATTAGGGTTTGAAACAGAGTTAGATGTCATAGAAACATCAAGGAAGTGTTATGACAAATCATGTTTGTCAGCGATTAACAGACTTCTGACATGTGAAGAGTTCAGTGTAAAGAGACAGAAGCAGCAGATGTAAACGGCCGGCAGACACGGCTGTGTTAAATAACACAGATGAACATCAAAGACTAAAGCATCTGAAGAACCATGTCCTGTCACATTAACACCACACGCTGTTAGTCACAATATTACAGTTAAGTGATTTATAATCCAGAGAACATTATAAAGGCAAAAGTCAGAGAAACACAAGCATTGAGGTACGTATGATGTTTTTTTAGAATAATAAACATAAAGATCTGTTGTAAAGTCATATTTATAGCACATCTAATCTGATGGTGTGTCAGGAGGAGAGGAAACTCACATTCAGACTCTTTCATTGATATTTGCTGAATATAGTCAATATGTTGTTATTGATGTCTTTCTAGCAAACATATGGACACCTGCATTAAAGATCTCTCCCAGTTTCTATGAAACAGATCTGCGCTCTCGGCGAGGCTTTGCTGCTCTATGAAATCATTATCTCTTAGATTAGACCGTCTGCTGAAAGATCTGGATTTATATGAAACTCTCTCTGCATATTCATCTCTTAAAGCATGTTTTCTGCACAACACCATTAGAGAGTTTTGTGAGGCAAACATTTATTTTTCTTCTCAATATATCCCAAACACAGGATCCTGACAGGTGTTCCGGTTCCTTTGAATTTTATTTTTTTAATCAGGTTAAATCTTTTTAATAGGTTTTGATTTTGGCAGGACATAATAGAATAAATTACACAGAACTGTGAAAATCTGACAAGTTTGTAAAAAAATAAACAGCATTAGTGAGCGATACGAGGACAAACACAAAACCACCGCAGGAATACACATAATTACACATTCAGCTCTCTTTTTCATCATTAAGAATCTTATTCATGTTAATAGTCTGTATCTCTGTAAAGTTATTCCTTTAGATCAACATCAGGACATGCAGAAATCAATGAATCTATAAGACCAGGAGAAAGTCTTTACTTCTCTCACATACATATACTTGTGAAAAGCAAACGAGTAATACGTTGAAATGAAACTGAATTTAGAAACATTTTTGTGTAAAGTCCAATATGAAGAGATCACATGTAGTGAATGTAAGGGATAACACATTACTCTTGATTTAGATATTTCTACAAAAACTGCGTTTAGAATAACTGTATTTGCTAAGAAGACTGTTTTGAGGTCATGTGGTGTCACATGTTTAGCACTGATGCCTACAAAATGACTTACAAACTAATTATAAACAGTACACTGAACGCATCCCATCACTTCTCCCACACAGACATACACAAATGTGTCAATAAATCTCCTGAAACATATTAACAGTAGTGAATGTAAACATCACTAGCGCTCCTCATCGTTCTGAACTGTGTGAGCTGATATCACACTCATGTTTCATACATCAGTGAGAAAAATAAACTTTCTGTTCTGACACATCAGTGAGACTTTTACATGATATCATAACAGATCAGCATGAAAGTCTCTAAAAAAACACATACTCCATCATCCTACAGTCAACACTGGATATATACCGTAAAAATCGACATTTCTGCACATTAAAAGTGATGAACACAGACTGTAAGTCATAGAAAACATGTCTGATTTGATTCTTTAATTAAAATGACAAAGAAGATGATTCAGATAATCTCTTTTTCAGAAGCACTCATTACATCCAGCGGGTCGAGGTGAACTATTCCCCGTGCCGCACAGCATTCTGGGTGATCTGGTGTGTGTAAGAGTCATGTGAGAATGAATCTATTTACACCAGGAGAATGTGTCAGGGTTAAAACTGTTCAACACCATCTACACATAAACACATTCAGTGGGCGAGTGTTGTGCACAGAGAAAATTATGTGCCAGACGTGTGAAAATATTCAACATATCCTGCCATAAAATAAATTACACACTGAATTATGATGAAGCATGATTAAAAATATAGAGCATGAAATTAGTGTTCAAATCTCTGGTTACCTTACACATCACTTTATAAAGATTCACTATAAAATGTAGATGATTCTAAACAGACAGCTTTTTTAGTTGTAGTTTCATATGTAAGAATGTGTTTGTACTACAGGTATATACATCTCTCTCTCTCTCTCTCTCTCTCTCTCTCTCTCTCTCTCTCTCTGTCTCTCTCTCTCTCTCTCTCTCTCTCTCTCTCTCTCTCTCTCTCTCTCTCTCTCTCTCTCTCTCTCTCTCTCTCTCTCTCTCTCTGTCTCTCTCTCTCTCTCTCTCTCTCTCTCTCTCTCTCTCTCTCTCTCTCTCTCTCTCCTCTCTCTCTCTCTCTCTCTCTCTCTCTCTCTCTCTCTCTCTCTCTCTCTCTCTCTCTCTCTCTCTCTCTCTCTCTCTCTCTCTCTCTCTCCTCTGTCTCTCTCTCTCTCTCTCTCTCTCTCTCTCTCTCCTCTCTCTCTGTCTGGCTCTCTCTCCTCTCTCTCTGTCCTCTCTCTCTCTCTCTCTCTCTCTCCTCTGGTCTCTCCCTCTCCTCTCTCTCTCTCCTCTCCCTCCCTCTCTCTGTCTCTCTCTCTCTCTCTCCTCTCTCTCTCAGTCTCTCTCTCTCTCTCTCTCTCTGTCTCTGTCTCCTCTCTCTCTCTGTCTCTGTCTCTCTTTCTCTCTCTCTCTCTCTCTCTCTCTCTCTGTCTCTGTCTCTCTCTCTCTCTCTCTCTGTCTGTCTCTGTCTCTCTCTCTCTCTCCACACACAGTGGTGGTTTTGTATGTGCAGGTGTGTGTTTGTGATCCTCTCAGACCTGAACACTTGAAAGCACTCAACACACGAGTCAGAGCCGCTAACCCACAACTGATGTGGAGGTGTGAAATCACTCTGTGAAAACCTCTCCTGCTGTTTGTTTCTTGTGTCTGATGAACACTGGAGTGTTTAAACTCAAAAATCTGCTGCAGTGAAGAAACTCAAAGTCATTTGTTGTCAGAAATTACAGTTTTCATCATCATCTTCTCTGTTTAGATACTGAGTCGCTCAATCACATCAATCCTATGACACGTGTCATCTCTCATCAGCACGTTGCTAGTTTCACGAAACGCATCCTGTCACAACAACCCTTTCATTATAACGGTCAATTACAGAGGTTAGTGATGACCTGACACATGTTCTCACAGGAGATGATGATGATCGACCTGCCGTACCACAGCCCGTTATTACCATCTTCACTTTTGCCTTTGCAGGACTATCATTTTAAAATGATTTAAAAGACGACCTATGTATGTATAGAGCAAACACTAATGCATCATTATTGAATTAAAGGGTTGTTCTTTTGTTTTGCTCTGAACTCTAAATATTTATCATATATAAATATAAAATTATAATACAAAATATAACATGCTTTTAAATAAAGCGTCAGCTAAATGTCTAAATGTACTTCATGTACTTATTTTACGTTTGTTGTCAGTGACATGAAACTGACATTTCCCACGAAATCAAACTATACTGACAGCTTAATTTATTAATCATTATTATAATCTTAGTGTTGAGATTAAGTTTTTCAACACTGAAATTCAGATTTTTTACTTATTTTTAACCAAAAAAAGTTTATTTGTTTATGCTTTTTGTGTTTAAGGATTTGTGTTTAAAATACACTGTAAAAATGTTAAGTTATTTTAACCCAGCAAACAAAACTGATTAAATTAACCCAGCATTTTGGGTTACAACAATTTGAGTTTGTCCATTTGTGACCCAACACTGGGTTAAAATAAACCAACATTTTTTAAAGTGTATAATATTTAATAAAAGTCAGAAGAATAAGGGTCATACTTTCATACTTGACAGGTGGTCTGTGACCCAATATTGATGAAACGCCTTCAGCTCACACTATAAATGTCACAAGCATTCAGATTTTTCTCCTTGGGTCCTTCTTTTAAAATGAATATTTTGACAGGTTTCACATTTATCTGCTCAGATGGCTGATGGTTTAGAAAAGCTTTCACACGGGCTCGACCGCAGTGGCCTTTCTGCTTTATTCATCATTCATTTGAAGCAGAATGTCTTTGATCTCGGTCACATCTGCAGTCACGGTTAATGAAGGACATGAAGAATATCTGAGGACGCATCCAAACGCTCAAGCAGATGGTCAATTCCTCCAAAACATTCAAACACAACCGTCTACAATAAATGACAACTGACAATTGAATGAATAAAGTCTTTAAATAAATAGATTTTAATTAGATAGACAGTAACAGAACTTAGTTCAAAATAAAGTCATGGAAAGAGCTGAATGTAAAGGTCAATGTAAAAACTACAAATGTCTTTTTACAGCAGATAACACATTATTTCTTTATATGTTAAAGACGTCATGCAGATCTCTGAAGATCAGATGTGTGTTTAACAGCTTCGCCTGAAGACAATCACACAGCGACAGGTTCTGAACAAAGCTCAAGAAACCAACATCAGATGTGGAAATAAATCTTTGATCTTTTAATATCCTGGTGAAATTGCTTTTCTTGTTTGAGTGAAGCGATAAGCAGTTTGTGTTTCTTTAAAGCAGTTAACACAAGCAGCGCGCTCTTAAGACGTCTCGTGTTAATCATGTTGCCAAACGCTGGGCTGAACTTCACATGCCCTACAAAACAACTTGTCAATACAACAACAAAATAACACCAAAATGATCAAGAAATGTCCGGGATATATTTCACAACAAAATCTAAACTAAAACAAATTATGCTCGAGAAATGAAGACCATTAAGACTTGTTTGCATTATGCTTTTTAAAATTAAAATGATAATTTAGTACAAATGTAAATAATTGGTTTATTTGTTAGATTAACAGCTTACTGATAATGATCGTTTTTTAAGTTATGATTCTTGGTGTGAACAGCCCTTAATTGTGTATTTTAATGGTAAAGTCTGAGCAGCTGGACACTTCATGATCCAGAGACAAAGAGACAAACAAACCCAAACTGTGCTCATCACATACAGCACCTGAAACACTGACTCAGTAAAGTTTGCCTGGATGTTGCTATGTGGTTGCTAGGGCGGTTGCTAGGGTGCTTTAGGCTAAAAGATGATCTGAGGATCATTCATGTGAAATCAGTATGAGCTATTACTGCTGTTTACTCATCACTACAAAACCTCAAACATGGACACAAAACAGATGCTTTCACACACACAGAAACTCAAAACTGAATAAGTGCTCTTCTAATGAAATATTGATTGACATCTGTCACTCATGTAAGATTAGTTTCGGTTCTAAAACACTGATTCACAGAAAAATTAAATCATCTCTAAAATCTAAAATATGTATTCTCATCAGCGTCTCAAACTGTACTCCTATCTGCCAAGAAAGCAAAATCTAAATCCTAACTATGAATTTATGTTCATTTCAAACTCTATATGATTTACATTTGCATTTGTCTGCAATAGATTTTAGGAGCCCTACTTGAAACTTTAATAATCTTCTGAGTTATATAAGACCAAATATATAAAACATATATATACATAAAGTCCTTTCTGAATCTACATCAACTGCATTAATAACAAATAAAGTAAAAGAAAGTTTTATGCAGCGCACAATAACACAGTATTCATAAGCAGGCTCAGCTGAATCAAATCCTATTATTATAAATCATTAAAACACAGTAAAACATCATCTCACAGGCACATTTTCTCACACTTTAATAACACTGCAAAAACATTTCGAGCTGCACTCGCACAAACAATATCACAGCAATAACTTAACACTAATGTTCCCGCTCGGCTCCAGGCATCGCAACAAAACGCACGTCATCAAACTCCATTTAGTGCTCAAGCAAACATTTAGTCTGGCCAATTTACTGCAGGCTTTTCATAGCTGTCAATTACAGCATCCACCAGGTGAGATAATGCCGGACAATTGCGCGGTCATTATGCTAAATTAAATTATTCCAATCAAACGAGATCCTCAGGGCGTCTTACAATGAATAATGATGTCACCCCCGAGGATGGGCTGGTCACAGTCACCATTAATGACTTGGGATTGAAATAATCAGCCATCCGCAGTCCACTTCCCTAGTGTCCGCTCGCACGGATGACGTGATTTATGGATGCTGGATTTATTTCAGCACGTCGCCGTGTGACCCGAGCGCAGCATCATCTTCTGCTGCAGATTCACAACATCAGACGATCACAGGAGCTCTGTCACAGATGTGCTAAAATACTGCCATTAAAAAAAAACTGTTCTTCATAAAGAACAAATAATGTCAACAACAAAAACCTTTGGAGGAAATCTAACACATACAGTGAAGAAAACATTGATCATCTATTCCTAATCAGTAAATCTCTGTAGTATCATGTGATCTCTCATTTATACACACATGTATCGAAATTTGACATTATTCACATGGGTATATACTGTGGATTTATATCTGTTCAATTAAATGTTTTATGAGAAAGAGTATAAATATTATTTACTAAAGAGAATAAAAACATCTTTAACACGTGTCACCAACAGTTTCTTCAAGAAAAATCTCAAAAAATCATTTCAGCCATACAAGAAATGTATTATTTCTAGAGATAATTTACTAAATAAGTTTTCAATACAAAAATGTCCTTCTTTTGTAATTTTCATTATTTTCCCTGGTAATTTTCAGCATACTTCCATTACTGTGTACAGTAAAAAGATAATAATCTTATTTCATTGGAAAAATGATCTGGATTAATATAACTTGAAAGCATTAAACAGACTTCATTTCTTTAATCAAACTATAATTTCTTATTTATTTCCTGTCAGGTTAAAATACATCATCATCATCAATATCATCTTTCTTTTCTGAACTCTCTCTTTCACTTTATCAATGATTAAAATGTTATATCTTATCTAAATCCTCTTAATAGTACAATATACATTATATTTTGGTTTAAATGAATACATGTTTTCCACATGTCACATACAGTCTTGTGTCATGTGTGATGATCTTGTTTTAGTTTTGCTTGTTTATTTGTTTGGTCATATAGAGACTCATTGCTTTGTCCCTCCTGAAAACACAGAATATTGAACAGCAAGTGTCTTTTTGTGTGGAGATAATTGTGTCGTCAGATAGAAACAATAGAAGAGCGGGACTGAAACATGCTGCTGGATGGAAAGTTCTCATCAGATCGACTTCATTACTGAAACTATACCAACTCTCACAACAAACTAACCCTTAACTTATGTGTTCTACACAATACACTAATGTAATGTATGTCAGAAAAGAAAGATTATAGTATTTTTGTATTTTAACCTGACAGGAAATAAATAAGAAATTATAGTTTGATTAAAGAAATGAAGTCTGTTTAATGCTTTCAAATTATATTAATCCAGATCATTTTTCCAATGAAATAAGATTATTATCATTTATTATCATTACACAGTAATGGAAGTATGCTGAAAATTACCTGTAAAAATAATGAAAATTACAAAAGAATGAATTTTTGGAGTAAAAGTATCTCTAGAAATAATACATTTCACGTCGCCGTGCCATACGTGCCATATTTTCTTCATATGAAGAAACTGATATGAACAAAAAACAGCTTTACTGTGAATTTAAATACCTCTGAGCTGACAAATCAATTCATCTTTAACAATCTATTAACTATTAAAAGCGTAATGTTAATATTTCATATTGAAATAAGAGATTCTTTCAGGAGCATTAAAACACTTTGCACTGAGAGATTCTGTGTTGAGATGAAAAGTCTGCGTTCTCTCAGAAGAGTTTGTTATGACGGGACGGAGTGAATTATGGGATTGAGTTTTGTGCTAATTATGCCATTGGGTGACAGTAAAGGTTCATAATCTCCCTGATCACCAGCGCTTACCGGAGCGAAGCCGCTTTCACTGCCCTTCTGTTCCTCTGGCCGTCCACAGAGACGTTCTCTTATCATGAGACTGAGATTACGCTCGTGGCAAAGTCACGCAAGCTTTCAGAATCTGTCCCTGTTATAATGCTGAGAGAGACACTTCACTATAGTGTTCAATGATGGCCGATTCAAACGTGACATCATTTACCACAGTGTTACCATAGTGATCTTTACAGTACCACCACTGTACTGCTATATACCAACCAGTACAATATCTGACGTATGCTAACACAAGTACCAGTATATATCATGCTACAATACCAGTATGAATGTGAATCTGTATAAATCACCAGATGATTTAGCATCATTTCACATTCATACTGGTATTACTATGGTACTTTTGTTAGTAGTAACAAAAGTTATAGAGAACTACTGTGGTGTATTTTTTTGATTTACTGTTTTCTACATAAAATGATCTTACATTATGTAGAGAACATTCTGTGAAATATCTTTAATATTGACTGAGTAATGACATGTCAAAGATTGAAATGATAGTGAAATGAAGAGGTGAAATCAAACTTTCAATCTCGTTTTCTCATCATTCGATGTTTAGGCTTTAGCCTGGTTTTCACAGACAGGGTCACATATGTTTTCCAAACAACACTTCTGTATATTTTCTGCAAGACTTTGAGGTTGAACTCGAGAGAAAGAAGAAAGCGGTGGGTTGCCAGATACAGAGGGATGAAAGGTTGTCTGGTGAGAACACAATCTCATAAGAACTCATTTGTCTTGAATGAATCTGCTGATTTTCTCTTTAACTGCAGACAGAAAGGCTAGTTTAAGATTATTAAAGGTCAGAGTTTTTCCTCCACACGACCTTCATGACCTGCTCTTCTCTCAGAATATCTGTCTTATAATGAGGACAAATCTTTCTCACTCACATCACTGATAATATTCCTGATGCTGGTGATAATATCTGTCTCACATCAGATGCTCTGACCTTCAAGTTATACAACACTGTCTTATAAAATGTAATATTTATCTCTGAGCAACACTGCGTCATGATTGTCATATTAAAAACAATGAAACCTTAAACTATAATAGCCAAAAAGTGACATCATTTAAACTGGTGGTTAACCTTAAAATGACTCTAAACACTTTTATCAAATGAATTCTTTTGGCAGGACATTTGTGATCGTGACTGTGTTACGAGAAGTGCAGATGTGAACCAAATGAATAAAAGAAGAGAAGATGAACGGACAACAGAGCTCACAATCCTGTAACAGGATTAAGCACTGTGACCTCTTCAAACATTTACCCGGGGCAACCACAGGACCAGACGAAAACACAGAGAGATCCCAAAACCATCTCTGAACAATCCCTAATCCAAAACCATCCCTAACCCAAAACCATCCCTAATCCAAAGTCATCTCTAATCCAAAACCATCCCTAACCCAAAGTCATCTCTAACCCAAAACCATCCCTAACCCAAAGTCATCTCTAACCCAAAACCATCCCTAACCCAAAGTCATCTCTAACCTAAAATCATCTCTAACCTAAAACCATCTCTGAACAATCCCTAACCCAAAACCATCTCTAACCTAAAACCATATCTAACCTAAAACAATCTCTAACCTAAAATCATCCCTAATCCAAAATCATCTCTAACAAAAAACCATCTCTGAACAATCCCTAACCCAAAACCATCTCTTATGCAAAACCATCTTTAACCCAAACCCATCTCTTTATTAAAACAGAAATGTGAGGAAGACATTCTGTTTTCTGATTCAGAAGGGAATGTTTGTATTTGAGCTGATTAATTGATTTGAAACAGAACCGACTGCTTCAGATGTTTAGTTTGTGCCAGGATGAGCGCTGGGAATTACAGTCCAATGAACTCTGGATTAATAAATCAAAGTAAATGTAGTAGTGAAGTAAATTTCTTCTTATCTCCTATCTCTTACCTGATGAAGTGAAAGTGTTGAGTTGAGGAACAGAAGATTGAGAAGGTTGATGGTGATAAATATCACGTCCATGTAGCACCAAAACATGAGAAAGAAACAGAAACACAGACAAATACTCGATTAGCAGGAGAAACTAAACATCAAATATATATTAGATAATAGTACATATGTACATGAAGAGTTTGAAAGTTGAATGTTGTTTTGAGACACATTTAAAGGTTCCTTAAGTACCTCACATGATATCTGAAGCATCTTTAGTATTGACATTAATCATAGTGCTGTTATATTCTGTGATGATGTTAAAGAAGATCTCCTCAGATAACACACAGAGATGTTACTGCAGGATTAGTTGTTTATTAACAGGATTCGTCTGTGTTGATTCATTACTCGGTGATGACAGACAGACAGCCGTCACATGCTAAACGTCTATTCATCAGATCACTGCAGGAAAATATCACCAAACATCAAACACACAGATAATCATGTAATGCTTTCATTCAGTGTGTGGACAACAGACTAACATCATCTCAAACAAACATCCCCAACATGAGAGAGACCTTGTCAATATGTTTCTCACAGAATAAAGAGACAAATGAAGTCTGATGATTCAAGAGTTTCAGAAGACATCTCAACAACATCTCAACAACATCTCAACAACATCTCAACAACATCTCAACAACATCTCAACAACATCTCAACTCAAAACTTAATCAAGTTTAATGATGTGGTGTAGCTCATTTTGTGTGGATTTTCCAGGTGAAATGTGAGATAAAAGAACATGTGACTCGTGTGATTCTCTCTGTGTGTGTGTGTGTGTGTGTGTGTGTGTGTGTGTGTGTGTGTGTGTGTGTGTGTGTGTGTGTGTGTGTGTGTGTGTGTGTGTGTGTGTGTGTGTGTGTGTGTGTGTGTGTGTGTGTGTGTGTGTGTGTGTGTGTGTGTGTGTGTGTGTGTGTGTGTGTGTGTGTGTGTGTGTGTGTGTGTGTGAGTGTGTGTGTGTGAGTGTGTGTGTGTGTGTGTGTGTGTGTGTGTGTGTGTGTGTGTGTGTGTGTGTGTGTGTGTGTGTGTGTGTGTGTGTGTGTGTGTGTGTGGTTCAGATCAGAGCGTTCAGAGAACAGACAGTAATGACTGAAGATTGACATTTCTATGACACTGTGACATTTAGTGAGACTGATGGACATTTGTGACATTTGTATTTTCTCCTTCTTTGGTCATCCAGACAGTGACAGAATGAAGAGCGAGAAATAAACAGACTTGACCTTGTTTTGCTGGTCCTCACAACTCACAATAAAACAAACACACACTTCCCAGTTGTGTGATTATTTCTTTGAGGATTGTGCACATGCTGCTGTCTGTCTACCTTCTAAATCAGCATTATAAGTCAAATGAAACCTTATAAGTGACCGACTGTGAATGCTTTCTATACACAAACACACACACACAGATACACACACACACACACACACACACACACACACACACACACACACACTCAGAGACACACACACACAGACACACACAGACACACACACACACAGAGACACACACACACACACACACACAGAGACACACACACACACAGACACACACACAGAGACACACAGAGACACACACACACACACACACAGAGACACACACAGAGACAACACGTCTCACATAAAGCTCACGACCGACACAAATGTGTCTCAAGTGTGTCTCAGCATCTACAGTAAGACATTACAACAAACTATTATAATAAACAAATACTTTAATAATAAAATTATTTTCTTAATATTTCAGAATTTGGGGACACAATGTGAATAATAGTCATCAAAATTAAATTAATTAAAAAATATCTGGAATTTCTGAAAAATGTCTGTCTTTCTTTGTGTAAATTATTTTATCATACACCATGGATAAAATATTGAAGAAATATATAATTTCTCATGTATTTCCTTTGATTTGCACTCTTGACAACATTCAGAATGCTTCACATGTCTTTAATATCTTGTATGATCAAGATTGTGCATCAAATCAAACATGGCAACATTAAACACAGGACTACTGTATGTTCAGACACCGCTTGATTTCCACAACATCTGATCTATGTGATGTAATCACAGGAGCATCACGCCGTAAGATTCCTGAGATGTTAATGAGACGAGCGGAGCAACAACTACTGTCGTTTATCATGAGGTCACTAACATAATGTGACGCCTGTTTAGGGAACATTTGTGCTGGTATGACAGATTTGGCAAGATTCCATTGGTTTAACAGGCAGTCCAGCTCTCCGTAATGATTCTCACTTTAATTAAACCGATATTCAGTTTTAATCTGGCCTGTAGGAAAGAAAAATGCCAAACGGGATCTCTTTAATGTCTCAATTGTTCCTCCTAAACAGCAATGAGAATAAATCCGCAGATGTTTCTCTACATAAAAAGAGCCTCATGCGTCTCATCTTATCATGTCTGAAATAAGCACCTATAAAAACACACATTTTCCCCTCAAACTCTTCTGAACAAAACGATACAGACAGAAAGACTGACCCGTCCTTGTGTTCATTAGATTTAAAGTTGAGAGAGAGAGAGAGAGAGAGAGAGAGAGAGAGAGAGAGAGAGAGAGAGAGAGAGAGACAGAGAGAGAGACAGAGAGAGAGACGGAGAGAGAGAGAGAGAGAGAGAGAGAGAGAGAGAGAGAGAGAGAGAGAGAGAGAGAGAGAGAGACAGAGAGAGAGAGAGAGAGAGAGAGAGAGAGAGCAGAGAGAGAGAGAGAGAGAGAGAGAGAGAGATATGATGGAGCAGTGTATGAGACACAGGTCAATGATCAGGGTCTCTGGTGTCTCGTGATGATATTCCTGCTTACAGAATGACCCTGGAGATGAATAACCCCACCATCATCTCTCAGCATGAATGTCAAGGAGATACAGACTGAAAGTGTCCTGCATGACACACATGTAAACCGCACAGAACCAGCGCCCACACTGCCAAGGTCACGGAGGAAAGTTTAACAGAGGACAGAATAAAGTTTGAAACATTACTGATTTAAGTAATAGAAGTTAATTGAAAAAATATAATCTATCCATAAGATTATTTTTAGAAACATCTTTCATTTACAGCATGTTCTGGAGTTTGAGCATCTTTCCAGTTGTGACAGACAGTTATTTCTTTGTAGCACTGTTGATTTATTACATGATCCTCTTTCTTTCATTATGCCTCAAATGTTTTTAATTCAATACATCTGAATTATAATTTCATGATATCACATGTTCTGGGGCGTCATTATCATTTAACTAATTGTGTTAATTGTGAGGTTGTTTTGTTAAAGAAACATGAATATAGTTCATTATACAGCAAACAAACATGATGAGGTGATAGGTCAGCAAGCCACAGCTAGGTTCATTATTATTGTTCTTTTGGATTTTATAAGAAAGTTTCTAAAAATATGAAGCCACCAGATACAAGCAGATTTACAAATGAACATTCATAACAAACATGAATAACATCAGCTGGTTGGCAGCTTTTCTTAACACATGGACCAATCACATCCAATCACATCATTATCTCGACATCTGTCTCTCTCTCAAAAACAAACATGGCAAATGTTACGTCAAGATACATAAAACGGTATCAATCTACTGGAACCGAGTCAGAATCACAGGAGGAAATACGAGACGTCACACGGTCTGTGATGAGAATAATGAAGAAAAAAACACGAGCTTCTTCAGAAAGCCAAAGGAAATCAAATGTGGCCAAACAGTCAAGAGTTGCCAAAACACAATAACATCACATTCCCAGAACTGAACGGCTAAAAATACATTTCAAAGGCTGAATCTAGATGTTTAGAGAAAACACAAAACCAAGAGAAAAATATGTCTGACAAAAGCTATTTAGGCATCTGTCACATCTGTGATTTGCTCAGTGACAACCGGCCCACAACATAATGTGCAGCAAAGCGAAACAATCCGCTGGATTCTCCTCCTACAGCTTAACACGTCTGTGTGTTTAGATCCACCTACACACAACACATCAATGAATAGAACATCTGCAGGCGATTAGATGAAGGAAACGAGAACCGAACGGTAAAAACACAAGAGACGTCCCGGTGTTTCCTTACAGGACACCAGCTGGAGCCCTCCAGATTCTTCCATTCCTGGTTTCAAAGAGGTCCTTGAGTCAAAGTATATGTATTGATTTTGAATTGTGTTGTAAGCAGCGGGATGTATAATACCTGAAGAGACTTTTCTGTTCACAATCCCCTTCATCTCAATGGCTGCTGGAGAAACATCTGATTTAAGAGTTATATGCTTGCAAAAAGAAATCTAAACGTTATCAATGCCATCAATGACAAAGATAAGCAGCTGAATTTCATCTCCATTTCATCTCATTGCTGTCTAGAAAGAAACAACTTATATATCAGAGGGACTGAACGAGTCAGTGATTTTACACTGTCATGTTTATATTCTGGGCAAAATAATGATGAGAGGTTCCAGAGCCGCTTTAATTCAATTACCCGAAGAGCAGATCTTACAGAAGCCCAATAAAAGCTTTTATTTTCTTATAATAGTGAGTTCTAGACTGTTTTAAACGGTTCAAGTGAGTGTTTTACTCTCATCACACACTTACACTGTAAACACAGTGTGTCACATTTACAAGGTGATGTTGTGTAACTAGTTGTCGTCTCCTAATCGGATAAATTGCAGGTTTATTAGATCAATACAAACAATACAATGCATTCTATATATTTTCCATTATTTCATTTTCTTCATTTCTATACTGTAATGTCTCTGCTGTTTGTGCATGTAACATGGATATTCTGTAAAGCTGCTTTGTACAAATAAATTTGAAGGCAAAAAAAGAAAAAGTCAAGATGACATATTTGTGCTTCTGAAGTATTTTTGCATTAAAAGACTTTTAGATATTTTTTTACTGTAAAACAAGTTTTTTTTCCTGTGTTCGGTCTTTGCTCTGGTGTTCAGCCTGGTTCGGCACGTCTGATGGGGAATGAAAGGGAATTATGGCCATTACTTCTGAGTGCTTTTATGTTCCACTTCTGTGGTTTCTCTCATGCATACAGCAGCCAGATCCTCATCCTGCACACAATCCAGCCAAAGAAATCCAACTTTCACACACATTTTACAAACCATAATCAAGAGCTAATGAACAAAACAAACTTCAGTCAATAAACACAAAGATTTGGTCATTTACTGAATTTAGTGGCGACAGAAAAATCACAGAAGTCTCAGTTATTTCTCTTGAGAAATCTCACAAATGTCTCTGTCATTAGAGTTTCACAAGAGATCTCAACAGATTTATCAAGTCTGACATCAAAAATATTATTGAAGATTTCAATATGAACATTTCTCAACAATCTACCTTCATTTACACCTTCACACTCTTCATGTAGTTTAACAATTGACTGTTTTTATTTCTCCTGAGAAACATCTGAGACACAAGGATGAAACACAACTGAGAACTGCATTAAAAGAGAAACGTTTATCCTCCGGTTGTGCGTGTGATTATCATAACATCATCTTATAGACACATCACAAAAACACATTTCAGTTGATACTGTATGTGTAAAAACAGACAGTTTTCTACAGTAAGTGTGGTGGGGATGATGACGGTTATCTTAACAATTAAGTGATTCAGTAGAAATGGAAGAACAAATTGTCTCTAAAAGTCTTTCACACATAACAGAAAGAACTGAAGTGATAAAAGTGTGTGTTCACTTACTGACAACTTAAACACAGCAAAACTAAATGTGCCATTTACTGCCATTTACGTCTTCAGTTCTGCACCAGATAATAATGTTTACACACAGAAATAAACCTCAAGTAAAGTTATTTCATCATGAGTGAAGTGTGCGTTTATGAAGTACTAAAAATGAAGAAAAAAATCAAGTCCTCAATCTGATGTCATCTATTAAAGATAAAAACTTTACTGACACAAGGTGAGATTTTACACCCTTCTAAGACTTTACAAGCCCTCTTATAAACATGCTCAATTCAAGATGAATGCTCGGCAGATGTATAAAGATCTAAAAATGCTCAATAATACACAGTGTGTCTGATATCTGACAGGACACTTTACAGCGGCTGATGTTTCTATCATTTACTGCACTTTTTTATATACACATTGAATACATTATGTATTTGTAAAGAAACATGACAAAATTTCCAATTTTATCCTTCATACCAAAACTCATCAAATCTGGTCTTTAATCAGGTTTGTAACTTTGTAATTTTGTGTTTTAGATTGTAAGATAGTTCAGTCAACACTACTATTTGTCTGAAAGTTTTTCTCTTCAGATGAGAAAGTTCTTTCCTCACAGGTGTGAGTTTCTACAGAGAAATCTCCAGCTGCTTTTATCGCTCTGAAAACAGCTGTGAGAGAAACAGCTGAGTAAACCGGCTATGAGAAAATGACTGCAATTAAAATGTTAATTAACACACAGTGGTTTTCTTTCATGATATGGTTGTGTACGCGCGGCGGGCCTGCAGGTCTAATGTTCACATGTACACAAACACGTTCTTCTCCAGCAGAAGAAACTGCTTCAGTTTTTTATCTGTGACACCAACTTTCTACAATAAATGTCCGACAAGTAGGGCGGGCCGATATGGCAAAAATGTAAACTCGATCATTTTTTCCCATATTGATCGATAACGATATATATTTCGATATATATAGTATCCCAAGTTTGACTGAAGCCATTAAAATTTGAGGGTTCATTAATTACATTTTTAAAGTATAGTTTTTTGTCGACAGTTTCATCATTTTTGGATAATAACTCGAGGTTAGTTTGACTTTGGTCGCTGCTTCCACTTATTTTTGTCATCCTCGTGCCGAGTTTGCTTTGCAAAGTGCCGTAGGAAATTGACTTTGTTCTTTGACGTGAACGTTAAAAGCTGCACGCTGATTGGCTGTTGTGTGATTGGCTCTTATATTAATCCATATCGAGTAAAAATGCCTAGAGCTTATCATCGTTATCAACATATATTTTATCGTGATTCGATATGATATCGTTTATCGGCACAAGTTATTTGTGTTTGTCCAGTTAAAAACCTTTACACTGCTTTTGATGATTGAATCATTTACAGTATATCATACAGTAAGAGAGAATCTGAGAGGGGTGAAGAAGACAGATAAACGTGTTCAAGTTACTCTTTTATTCTACTTTAAACACAACTTTAAACTATTGTCTTCTTTCAAAAGAAATAAAACCCACAATTATTAAAGACACAACAGCTTGTAAAACCTCTTTGAGTCATTTACAATAATAAGAAAATAATTCTGTTCATGTTTCTTAAATAAGACGACCATTTAGATCTACACAAACTAAATAAAGAGATTCAGTTCTGTGTTAAACTGTGTTTTATTGAGATACTGATAAAAGATCTTCATACAGGAAACTGAAACGTGGGTGTATGAAATGTGTTGTAGAAATAAACTTCTCATGCTGCTGGAAAGATAATGACTTACTGCCTAACACCAATAAAACAAGATATTCTGAGATAAAGCGTCAAATGATAATTGCCATTTCATCACAAACATAAGAATGTTAAGAATAAATAGTCCCCAAACGACTATACGGCCATTAAATACAATTATCCCTCACATATCACCATTAAAGATTAAGATTATTTCCTTGGCATCTGTATCGAGACCAAATAAATGAAATAAAATCAGTCGCCACAAAATGTGTTTTCACAGCTGTGATCAACAGATTTGCTTTATTGAGAAACCGTCGAATTAGAAGGTTTAATTTATGACAATTACACATTCAATGACTTTATAATAGTTTATGATTCTGATAATACTGCATGTAAGCGTTTGATATTTTAGTCTTGTTTCTATAGAGATGTTGTTTTTTTATTGTGGAGATGAGGTTTATATGTTTACTGAGCTACAGGAAAGCTAAAGGTTTCTATAACAGATGAACAATAGCTGACAGAACACTGTAGAGTAGATGTGTAAATCTGTTATCTGAACTATCTCGCCCGAGGCTCAGCGTTTAATCTGAACGCTTTCATCACATCACACACATACTGATGCCTGACTGTAATATCACACATGTATTAACTGTATGCAATAATAATCCTAATGTAATGTAATAATACATGTAAAAATAATAATAATAAAGCTCATGATGTTTTATGAAGCAAGCCCCATTCAGTTCACAGATATCTGGTGACTTACGTGTTTGATTTCCTTTCATTTATCACTATGGAAAAGAAAGGTCAATTGGAGTGCATTGCATTGTGGGAATGAATATGTGACGAGCTTTGACAAATCTATTCTGCCATTTCATCCGTGCAAACATTTGCATACTGTGCATACTAAACATACAGCATACTGAGATATGTTAGTATGCTAATTTCATGTTTCAGTGTCTCTCTCTCTCTCTCTCTCTCTCTCTCTCTCTCTCTCTCTCTCTCTCTCTCTCTCTCTCTCTCTCTCTCTCTCTCTCTCTCTCTGAGGAGTAATTGTGTTCCTCGTCTTTGTTTATTAGCACAAACATGATGTTTTAAAAGGGTCTTCCTCACACATCATTAGGACAGAACAAATGATAAAAAACATTCAATCAAAGACTGTTCTCATACATTTAGAGATGCTGTTTTAGATGAGGTTGTGATAATGTTCTCATACACAACGCTGATCTCATTTCATCTGACAGTCAGTGTAATAAACGGGAGATTTATCTCAGATGCTGCATATAAAATGAGTTATTTAAAGCACACACAGGAGGACGTTCCTCACAAAATACACAACAATAAACACACGCAAAAACAAAAGCTCTGTCGTCATGTTATTTAAAACACACGTGACTGTCTCTCTGCTGGGATTAATATTTGAAAGTTACTGTAAGACACTTTTAGTGTTTGTATTGACAGCATCAGTTAATTAAACAAAAAATCTCATTTCACTGAATCTTTCTGTTGTTTATATTCTTTATGTTCAGTCTCTCCAACATCACAAAGAAAGACAGAGACACAAGAGGAAACTGTCCTTCAGGATGAACATTAAAGCATCTTTCTGCCAATCTTACAGTGAATACATGTGAAAATACAATATCAAATGCCTTCAAGCTTTCTGGCCATGAACAAGCTGATATCACAGAGAACATGATCTTATTCTGTGCTCACTGAACACAAAGCATCATAAGCAAAAGCAATGTGACAAACTCAATATACTATTGTAAAGCAATAAAGTACTGTATTAAAGCAATGCAACACAGTAAAACACTGTACCGTAGTAAAGCTATATAGTGTACCATAACTGTACTGTAGAAAAAGAATATACCATAGTAAAGCATCCTGAAGAATCATTCATTCTGATTATTATTCTGATTAAGAAATGCAGTTTTATAAATATTTTCTCATATTACTGTTACTGTATAAGCTGTGTATATTATTCATTCTCTGTGTGTCAGGTGTCCGGGTCCATCTGTCTGCACTGTGTGTGTGTGTGTGTGTGTGTGTGTGTGTGTGTGTTCACAGGTGTGAATCCCTGAACACCCCAAACCTCTCCAGAGATATTACACCTGCTCAACACATCCCAAACCTACGAGACATCTGTGTGATTCTCACTTCAATAACACACTCACACACAGCCGATAGATGACCTGACACCTGCCATCACAGATGTTCAGCATCCTCATACACTGACACTTTAAACAGTCGACACGTTTACTTTTTGAAAAAAATTAAACAAATTTTGGGTTCATTTTTGGAAGGAAAGCAATGTATTGTGGTTAAACGATACACTGTAGTAAAGCAACAGAGCGATTCAGATTTGATTAATATTATAATAGTATATAGTTTGTCACACAACAACAAAGTATGGGTTTGAAACTACAACAAAAACAAATGAAATGTGTAATTCGTTGAGTTTGTTTCTTTCACTAAAGAATGAAATGATCATATACATGACGGTGAATGTTTATATATCTGTGTGTTCACATTAGAGCAAATGATTCAGTTTAAACTTTTGCATTATCACTATTTAAAGACACATTAGCATTCCTGTTGATCACACGTCTGTGTGTGAGTCAATTATCTGTGTTAATGAAATGCATCACATAAAGCCCAGGACAAACAAACACTTATCACAGACATGAAAATGGAGCGCTGCATCATAGAAAATGACAACTGATGGCCAGACCGGGTACAGAATCTCATCAAAACACATACTAAAGATGTTGTTCTTTAGTGTTTCATATGTTGTTTAAAGTAATCAAAAATGTTGATTATATTTTCATTTAATTCAGTGTCATATTATTAAAGTAAAATGGTCTGTGAATGATGCTTGACATTGACTTTAAATGCTTCTGTTAGTCAGGACAAGAAATATGAAGTGAAATTGGACGGTAGACCGACACTTGATTTTGTACCCTTTTTGTCTGCTTTTAAAGCATCACAGCAGCAGATTAAACCATAAGTGAACCTTGATGAGACTGAACACAACAGAAGAGAAAACTCAGAGGAGGATGAAGAAAATGAGAAACAGAGGAACAGTACATTGCTTTTGTTAAGGCGTAATGACCACGCACGGTGCGGCTGGTGTCGGCTGTATTTTCACGGCACTTGAAGTGTTTTGTTTGTGTGCGTTTCTTCCGAGAGACTATTGGAGCATCTACAAGAGCCGTAATAAAGTTGGACAGCTTTAATCATTTCACAGCAGCAGCTCTACAGAATCAGCCAATCTCACAGACAAACATCCTCCAGAGACCAGACTGAGAAAGACATTTGTGTGTTATACAGAGCAGCTCACACGGCCCTGAACACGACGTTCAGCTGAATGTGTGTTTCACAGATGTACTGGGTGATTTTACTTCAAACTCAGAAGAAAAATTACACAGCAGTTTCTCAGCTGATGTCTTGTGACGAATGAATGTTTGTGATTATCTTTCTCATCATGTTTCTCAGTTATTCTGATCTCTGTTGACTATCATGATGCAACTTTATCTTCATTATGAATTTTACAGTCATTACAGTCTCTGTTCAACTCTGAAACAACGTCATGTTTAATGTTTATGTCAATTCACCATCTTCACTTCATTCAGAACACTCTTAAAACTAAAGGTGCTTTAAAAGGTTCTTCACAGTGACATCATAAAGAACCTCAAACAACCATTCACTCAAAGGGTCTTAAAAGAACCAGTTCTTTCTTTTTTTTGTCTCAAGAACCTGTAAAAGCAATAAGGTTCTCTGGATGTTAAAGATTCCAAAACATCGTGAAGAACCTTGTGAAAACATGATAATTATATTTTCTCAAACACACACATCATGTACACACAACGGAAGACTTTTGTTTCAGTTGCACATATAGAAAAGTGTTACACAGGCAATGTTTGGTTGCGATACTGAAGTTTTTTTGGGGCGATATGATCACAAAACAACAGATGAAATGAATGTGACCGCCGACTGCCAGAGACCACAGAGTATTCCACTTTATTACGTTATGAAAACAGCATTGAGAATTAGATTATACTCCAGTCGATAATGATGATTCTGGATAAGACACCATTGGGCATTTCAATTAAAGCAAACAACAAACAGGATATGAGAAAGTCATTCTTTACGGCCCTAAAAGCAATTACGTCCACAAAACTCGGTGGCACTAATTTCCTCGTCTGAACGGATTGCATGTGCCCATTCATTTGAGAGTGATTTCCAAAAGAAGCTGTTTTCTTTTATGAGCGCCGCCTGAGTCTGAGATCAGGACACGGCTGCAGGTTAATGTAGCGGAGCGCAGCTATTGTTACTGACGCGTAAGATTGCCTCATTTCCACCCAATTAATGAGAAGATTTGCCCACTGAGCAAAGACTGAATGAATGGAAAAATACAAACGTTAAAAACCTACTCGTGTCTTCACTTCTGAGTTAAATATTGGCAGAGAGCATGAATGATTTGCCTTAAATGAAGTTTTTAATAAAAGTTTAGTCATGCCGCAGAGACCCGCGGGTGGGCGGGACTACTGGTGTGATTGACAGGACGATTATAGACTCATCAGCATCACATTGTGTTTGTTAACTGAAGGTCTAAACTACTTTCTAAACAATGTCTTTTTTTGGTCCTCTATGATCCCCGTGAGATTCCACATATTACTCAGTAACGTTTCTATGAGCGTTTTATGTAAGTAATACTAATTTAACCTGTTAACTGTCAATAACACTTTCCCTGTTCACTTCAACATTTCATAGTTGAGTTTTACTCTAATCATGACAAACTATATACTGATGGAAAGGTCTAAGACTCAAGATTAAATATGTGACAATATTTATAACAATAAACAAACGTTATTAATAAAAATATTTAAAACATAAAAAAATAAACAAGACTTGATTGCAGTTGATTAAAGTGTGATATTTTTATGATGTTTTACAGGATGATTAATAGTTCATTTATTTTGACCAAGCACAAGCAAGTGATGCTATTCTTTTTCCCTTTTTAACAGCTTCATGACGAGTGTCAGGTTTAATTATTAAAAATAAAAGTAAACGAGTTTCATTTTTTCTAAAAGAACATGACACTGCACTGACAGGGTTAGAAATCTTTTCCAACAGTATCATTGGATCATCACTGCCATTAAGCTCCTAATACTAGTCCTGTGAACGTTACAGCTAATTACTGCTAGAAGAATATCAGAGGCGGATCCATTATTAACTACAGCTTCACACTTCAATGCAATCTCACGTATGGGGTAAATCGAGCTATCAAAGTCTACTGCCAATAAAACTCTTAATGAAGATATTTGAACACTTGACGAACGTGCAGATCATCACATTATTACACACAACAGTAGACGTCCTTATGGAGAATTCAATAACAAAAACTCATGATCCAATGGGATTCTCCCACTAACACAGCTGTCGATTTCTATTAACATTAACAAAGTATAAGAAACTGGAAAGAAAGTTTGAGAGGAAGAGAAATTTATCTGAGCAGTTTATCTTTAGTAGTGTCCAAGAGATTTATCGACCTTGTTAATACAGCGGTGGACTGCTAATGTGCAGTATCTAATGAAAGATTGACTGAGCGCATTTATGCACAAAATAACATACAGAATAGGCTGAATAGGCATTAGATAAATAGAAAGACAAACTTGACTACTCTTAACCTAGACAGAAAGACAGAGAGAGATTGATGGATGGATGAACAGGGCTTCAGATTCTCTGGATTGATTTACACACACACACACACACACACACACACACACAAAAACAGCACATTAGTGTTGAGATGGTCGTCAATAATGAACTCAATCACTCAGTACGACACTGCGACTCTCACACTGACACTCCCAGAGGAATCCACACAGCTGCTCTGAGATCAGTCGAGAAGATAAACACCAGCAAACATGTTCCAAATACTACTGAATGAGAGAGAGAGAGAGAGAGAGAGAGAGAGAGAGAGAGAGAGAGAGAGAGAGGAGGAGAGAGAGACAGAGAGAGAGAGAGAGAGAGAGACAGAGAGAGAGAGGACAGAGAGAGAGAGAGAGAGAGGGAGAGAGAGAGAGAGAGAGAGAGGAGAGAGAGAGAGAGAGAGAGAGAGACTGTGTTACTGTGTGATGAGTTGTGGATGATCACACAGTGTAACAGGGGCAAAGACATGATGAATCACACCAGCTCTCGCCAAGGACAATATGACACAAATATTGTGTGTGTGTGTATCATCACTGAAGTGAATAAACACTGTGTGTACACACACTCACACAATACTGTATATGTGGACACAGTATTAGAAGAAGATAAAGACAGACACACAAAATAAATAAATAACATTGTGCATACAAACACCTCAAGCCATTACCTAAACAAAAACTCTGTCTCTCTCTCTCTCTCTCTCTCTCTCTCTCTCTCTCTCTCTCTCTCTCTCTCTCTCTCTCTCTCTCTCTCTCTCTCTCTCTCTCTCTCTGTGCAGCAGCTGGCGAGGCTGCAGGCGCAGTGACTCCAGCGTGCAGATACACAGTGTTTAAGACTCACTGCCTCTCGGCAACAGCCAAGACCTGTCAATCACCCTATGGGGCGGAGCCTGCAGGAGAGGATCATGTAAAATATACACAATGTAAATATGTAAATTTATAATCCACTTATAATTCACAAATAATCCATTTACTGGATTTAAAAGGGCCACAGAACAAAAGAGTCAGACAAAGTTTGGTCAATCACTCACATAAACAGAGTGTAGAAAACCACAGTGCATTACAAGATATATCAGTATGTGTGTTGTGCAGAGAGTAAGCGCACTTTAAATTTAGAATAATGCCAAATAGACCGTAGAGATGTGCTTGAATTTGTTGTCTCAAACAAATGACTTTCAAGGGTTTGATTGCATGATGCTTGTATTGTTGTAATTCTGTGACTATAGTTCTCATACCCTGTTAACACGACTGTTCTCCAACAAGCTTTTGATTTCTCACAAACGTGTTTTCTATCATTTTTTATCATTGGCCTAATCTGTGTTGTGTTTAAATGTCTTACATTTTAATGACACTAGTAAAAACCTGACTTTCCTTTGTCATCATCAATTTAAACACATAATATTATGACTGAACACCCGACAGAAAAAATGATCTTAATGTTTTCGTGAAGCCTTCACCACAGCTCAATATGAAAACTGACTTCAACAGATGTTTCTGTTCTACTACAGTAGATGTTCATGTTACTTCAGTTAACTTTAATGAAGCCTATTTTAACCTCACTTTTCAACCATTAAAGCACATCAGTCCCATCACCTCCTAAAACAGCCTCCAGCACCTCAACCGGACGCTTCAGATGAACCAAAATCTGATCAGTCTCAATCAGAGTCTGTGATACACAAGAGGAGAAGAGAAAGACGAGATCAGTTTGAGTTCAGTCGCTCCTCATGTCCTGACTGACGCTTTATAAATATCTCTGTGTGTGTGTGTGTGTCCAATGAAAGTAGAATTAGGGTGATTGTGTGAATTTTATTGTGCATCTTTGAACTTCTAAAGAAGATGATTGTCGATGATTAAAGGACAGAGGTGCAGACATTGGTGAAGTTGAAATATCTCACGACCACTTCATGAACAAGTGATTTTTAACACTGAAATGCTTTCTACTCCATGCCTTCATGAAGGTCACGTTCATTTGTTCACTGTGAAGTTTGAAACATTGCAAACGAAACACGGCACAATACAACTGCACCAGAATCACAGGCCTTTAAAATAGACAAAGATGTCCACCTGACACGTGTCGTGAACACACACATCTTGTAAACTAATACACAATAAATGTGTGTCCTTTCATTGACTGACAGATATTCAACCGTATCCATCTACCCTTACAAAAATTCACCATGGTTTTATTATAGTAAAAGTCTGGTAACCATGTTTTTTAGGTGGATTGATTATAGATGTAATGTTAAACTATGGTTACTGTAGTAAAACCATTAGGGTAGATGAAACCCCAAACCTGCTCACTTCTCTGTCAGTGATTTTATTTTGCATGCTGGTTTTGTGTTTGGCAGCGGGACATGCAGGAGAAGCAGCGTGTCGTCCTGTAGACAAGCTCTGAGCTCGAGGAACCTCTCAAAGGTCTGTCATCATCTCATACCACCATCTGCTTCTGTTAGTCACCCACAATGCACTGCTCTCATTTGCTCTCTCTTCATTTCTGTGGTTGTTTTCACTGTTAGCAGCACAGAAACTCTGTCGGGAAACGGCGCGTTCACAGATATAATTACACCAGCCTGTTAAAGTTTACAAATGATGAACCGCAAGACTGCCAGGAAAGCAGGTTTGGTCTGAACCCTAGAGGTAAACTATTGCTGAGAGATTGCTCAGATATTTCAGTCTTAGATATTTCTCCTTAGAAAGACCCAGAAGTCTTAAATATGTCTTGTATCACACATGTCACATCTGTACCTGTGCTGTGCCACACGTAAAAGATCTTTGACCTTTAAACCTAATGAAAATGAATGTTCTCTGTAGCTCTTTTCTGTTCCAGTATTATTGTATGATTTACATTCACTCTCACCGGCTCGAGCTCATTACAGTCTAAAGCCGGCGATTACATACTGCAGGCGACAGACACCATACAAATCACAGCTGGTAAATCATTACACTGACCAGCATTCTGTAGAAAACACCAGACTGAACATGGAGAAGCAGCGACGCTTGTGGTTCACCTGATCTAAAGCACCGCTTTTATTCATTTATATTGGTCATAACTGTGCGTTATCAGCATGAACATGATTTTACATCCACAACAAAACGCAAGTGACATTTAGAAAAAAGGGTCAGAATCTGAATGGTCTGGAACAACATTTCTACACTATAATGACAATAACTCTTCTCTAAAATCAGAGTAAAATTGGTTGATTAGAATGTTGTCCCAGGGTTAACATCTTAACATGAAAAGAACATATTTTACTTGTATTCTGATGTTAAAATAAATCAATCATCATATAATATGAAAACATTTCATTACACTATGGCAGTGTGAAATAGATTTACATTTGAATGTCTCTTCACATATCATAGATCTCTTTATTTCAGTCGACTGTTTTGGTTCTGCTGTCTCTGTGTGATGTGAACAGAGAATTTCCACAAATGATCAGATATGCGCTGCGCTGTCTCCAGAAAATTCTCTAATAACATGTGCTGCTGATGTCATCAACCACCTGTCAACCACCTGTCAACCACCTGTCATTCACCTGTCATTCACCTGTCATTCACCTGTCATTCACCTGTCATTTCACCCAATCAGTTCACTGAATAAAAACAAGTCCCATGCTTTCTGCTTATATCTAATTACATTACAGAAGCAAAATGAGCATGTTTCATAACTTTCCTCTTAAATGAAAGAAAATACAGTATATAGGATACAGTATAAAGGAAGAATGTTGCAACCGTTCGTTCTGATCTTCCTGCATTTATCTGCTATTCTCTTTAAAAGCTTCTCTCAACACAGCAGGAACCAAAGATCACAACAATCCCAATGAGACCACTAAACACAAAAATACAGGCTGACCACAAGAGCGCAGAGAATTATGGGTAAAAAGCAATAAAACGCATCTTACTCACTGAACACTGTGGTATACACAAGTGAAAAACAAGACGATATGCTATGAGAAAACAGTAACTCGTGGTGGTATCAAGGTATTATTTTGGGATTTTTTTTATATATTCATTAAAGAAAGAGAGAAGAGAATGAAGTTGGAGTGTGTTGCATTATGGGATGCTCTGTTGTATTATGAACATTTTGACAAAGTGTTTTCTGCATGCTGGAAAACATGAATATTATAGTAAAAGCAAGAAGAAGGTACTATTCCATACATAACCACAGACTGATCTCAGATCAGTGATCTATTCCTTCAGAGATGAGCGCTGAAGACTTTAGAGTAAAGTAATAGCTTTGGTTTAGATGTTTTGCATTATTGATGAAACGATGAGTCGTGAGGGTTTCAAGCCCGTGGCAATCTCTGAACTGATAGAGGCATTTATTCTTTCTCCAGCCAATCTGACATTTCTCATGCTTTCTTTCTGAGGTCATGTAGATCCATAATAACCTAAACTCAGGTTTGCATTTCACACCTCGAACACAGATACATCATAACAAACATGACAAGTCCCAAAATATCTGATCAAGTAATATATAAATCATTCACTTTTATAAAGTGGATGAACTGGCAAAGAGACTCAACATCTCTTATTCACTACCCTTGAGTTCATCATGTTCTTATTGGGGTTCTACAGAATACGAGACGGTCATGCGAGATAACACGTGTCTGTCAGAATAGACACAGTAAACACTATAGACAATAAAACTCTCAGTGCTAATAAAAGTGAACTGAATGACAGTCTGAGATCATCAGCTCATTATATCTCTGCTGCCTAATGAGGGTTTGAGGACTAATGACCTGAAATAAAGGTGACTATTAATAACAGTCAAACCAAACACATCTAAACTAAAAGTGCTCTTTACTACTATTGTTATAGTTCAGTTTTCTTTAAACATATAGATTTAATCAAACTGTTTATTAAAACCAAGTTTAACAAAAATCTATAAATTACAACATAAATGCAAAATATAAAATATAAAATGTACGATCTCAGGGCACAACAACCATCTTCAGTTTCTTTCAGCGGCTTTTGTTTCAAAAGGATTTCTTTCATTCCTTTCATCTATGATCTTTTCCAAAACTTCTTTTATAAACTTCCAAACTTTGATTTGATGCGAAACAAGTATTTGACAGTCAATACAAAAGACACAAATAAAACGCTGTGTAAAATATAGTGAATATAATAACTAATATAATAGTATTAAGCTACTGATTTATAGTAAAACTACAAACATTAATCAAATGTGATGGTGTAGAGACTTTACTATCATTCACAATGATTCATGCAAAGTACAGTAAGAAAGAAGAATCACAGATCTCTGTTGTATCTCAAATATTTCTTAAGACACTTAAATGAAACACAACTGAGAACTCCATCAAATCTCCTGAACTAATAAAGAGAAACATCAGAGCAATCTGAACATTCGTCCTCTGGGCTGTTCATGTCTTTAAATGGAGTAAATGAATGGAAGCTGATTATCGTATAAAGACTGATCTCAGACCGTTCGCCCCTGCCAACAACTTCCAGGAATACCGTTTGCCTCCGCCAACAAATCACACATCGAGTCTCACACCACAACACATCTGATCATGTCCTGTGGGAATACAGAGCTCATCTTGGCCTGTTGGATACGATCTGAACTATTATACCAGCGACACACAGAGGCTTCAATATTTCAACACATCAATATGAAAGTGTAACTGGATCTTCTCCAACGTACGTATCAAAGATTTAAACACATCTAAAACACTTTCACTGGCTTCGGTACAAGGTCCCATTCTTCATTCTATTATTGCTTCTATTCTGTTGTGCAAAAGTAATGAGCCATCAAAGATCATTCATTTATTGTATTGAAACTGACCCTGGAATTCAATCCTCACGATGACTTTGAAGTTCTCGTCCTCTCAGGACAAAGCCGTTCCTCTTATCATCTACATGTCGTCTTATCTAAACCTTACGTGAACATCCGTTCTGAAGTAATGAGCTGCTTTTCCTTTCAGACAATCATCGCTTGTATCTCTCCGCACATCCGAAGAGACACGACTCCATACGGATCCATTTAACCATCCAGTCATTTTTATTTTTATTTATTAGAGTATTGTTTTGTAACGACCGGCATTTGTACGCTTAGTGGAAGTCTTAATGAAAAGAAACCGGACGAGACAAGTGGATGGAAATCATGAGAGGAACTCGCGACAGAAAGAAAAACAAGGACATCGTTAGTCAAAAGAAGAATTCACTAATGCAGTTTTCCAAGAAGCGCGTTCACTCGCATTGTGCTGTAGGATCTCTATCATTTACCTCATGAAAACAACATGTAATATAGCCAACTGCTTTAAAAACATGCTATAAAATTATAAACCGAACACATGCATCTTTTTATTCAAAGCATAAATGAGAAATCTCCCATCGATGCAGTTTTGACAGAAAGTAATGGTGCTGTTTACATCTGCCAAAAAACCAGCCTGCCAACACTTCCATCAAACTAACTATACTGCCATTCACGCTCGCCAAACACACATTCACCACCTTCCTTAATATCGATGTTAAAGAACTCTTTAAAGAGTTGGCATTACACGAAGGTACGAAACACACACTAGAGAGTTTAAATGTGAGATTGTTGAAATGGGCGAAGAGCTGACAAAGCCATTATTAGAGACTTCAACATGCCCGAAACACTTACCGAGCCTTTTACACAGCTACTCCAAAGTTTAAGCCCAAATGATGGAGGAAAGTAGTAAAAAAGGCACTTAACTGGGTAATGTGCGATCTTTGGGGATAAAAGCCTAACCTTTTCACTTCTGCAACGCAAAATTACAGCGGAAGAGTATAAATTCTCCAGCCGTGTAGAGGCCGTTTCCAAAAGAACAGACTTTAAACGCTATTACAAGTTTGCACAAAGAATCCCTTTGGCTTTTTGCAAGATTGAATTATTAAAAGCCTGCGTGAATGTCCTGAGGGGGTTTTCATCATCAAACCTTAATATGTTAGCAATGGGCTGAAGAATTCAACCTGATCTCATGATTACACCGTCTAATTTATATGAATGTGTACCAGGTGAACCATCATCAAAGACGTGTGATTATTAGAATAAAAAAAAGATATTTTGCTGGAGTCTGGGCTTTAGTAAAATATAAACAGATGATTCAATATATTGAAAATAACATGTAGATAATGCTGGAGTTGATCTGATAATTTGATCAAATGGAAGTAGTTCTGTAGTGTCTGTATTTAAACACTGACTGTCTGTGAGATTGTGTGACCCAAAATAAAGATTTTCTGCAAATGTTTAGCCCTCACAGGTAAGTAAAAGCGAGGCTTTATATCTTTAGAGAGCTGTGCTGAAAACGACACAAGACATACAGTAAAATCCTCTCGACAGAGCCGTGACCTCTTCTGAGGTTTTACTTTTCAAATCCAATTTATGGCACAATATAGACTAACCCACTTACTGGACTCACTTTTGCTTCCAATCTCATAGTTTGCCAAACAAATCTATTCACGGTCAACAGGGAGCTGTGAGGTTGCTCAATACAACATAAACATGCGAATGAAATTCAGTGTTAAAGCGTTTCTTTGGTTGTTTTTCTTTACATTCTCAGACGCTTTTAATCTAACATCTGCATGCATCTCTCACTTATAACTATCAATGATTCATGAACGTCACAATCACTCAACGTCAGACGGAGAACAAACACATCTAAAACGCATTATCACACATCCGTCGCATTTATCTTCATTTCTCATTGGCTCATTTTTCCCCGCGCAGCTCGCAGACAGCGTTCAATCATCGCATCGACACTTATGACTGACAACCAATGACAACAAGCGTTGTTCAGGAAGTCATCATTAGTGTTGTGATGTGAAGAACAAGTGTTGATTTACAGCTATTAAGACATAAAACAGAGAAGAGAAGAAGAAAGAGAGAAGGAGAGAGCTAACGTCAGCACTGTAAATCCTCATTTATCTTCATCTCGCTGAACAAACAACATGACTTTCATCTGAAGCAAACGTCTCACATCACTTTATAATAAGCTGTAAAACTAAAGCAAGGTTAACAAAATGCTTCTTATTCAAACAGTGTAACTATGGCAAACATCACTATTTCTCATATTTAGGATTGGAGATGAAACATTTTCTCTAACGCTGCACAGATTCATGTGGACGACATACAGCTCAGCAGTAATACACACAAGGTATGTGTATGTGTGTGTGCAATGTTGTATGGTAATATATGTGCAAATCATACTCAAATAGAAGATTAATGGAACGTATGTTATCTAATGCATTTACCGTATATAATAACACACATTAAGAATATCGGAGCTAAATTTGATATTTCAGGAAATAATCAGCCTGATATCATATAAAAAGCTGTATTAGTTTACATGGAATTTGCACAAATGAACGGATCACTTCTTAAATTACACAAAAAGGTAAAAAACAATTAATCTAAGCATCAAAACCCTTTCGGTCTCTTTATCCACCGAGATGAAATATTCTGATATGGTTTCCACATCAATATATTAAAACCCAGCTGTAACTTTTCTATAGAAAATCATTCTACATAATGTAAAGAACATTCTGGTATGCAAAATAACAAAATGTAGTGTCAATAAAATCATTATTTTTAGTATTATATGTATCATTTAAAGACATTACCTACTTTCATCATAAAATGAGGTGTGACACATGACGTTTTCTCTTCTGAGACATTCTGAGATGTGACTTTTAAGTGTATAATAGGATGAAGAGAATAATCATAATAGCAGCGCACCCGCCCGCCAACGTTACCTTCCCTTTATTTAAGAGACGAGAAGCACTTTAAAGCGATGGGTTGTTAGCTTACTTTCAGCTAGCATAATCTAACGTTCAAAATATCTAGAAAAGCCTTTTGGAGGCAGAAAATGTGATTTTCTGTTCGCACGGCCTAGCAGAATGGTCCAGTAATCATAATTTAAGTGCCTAATGGATTTTGGGGTTGAATAACTGGTCAAGTGGCTCTAAAGAGCAATTAAGAGTCAAGCGCGTCTGTCGAGAGAATTTCTCTACAGCGGGACTCATTACGGTTGATGTTAGTGAGCCCAGCAAGAAAGAATTTCACTTAACAGAAATTAATAATGCAGAAAGAAAGCCACAGATCAATTAATTTTCAGTCATTGATGGAAATGCAACAATATGATACAGATTTTTCATAACCAACATTTTCTGTTGAAGGTGATATGAATCTGTGCTGGTGAAAAACAAAGCAATGCAAGTGTGTTGACATGATGAAGTAAAACCCCGGGCAGTCGGTCAATACTGAGAAAACAGGTTTCATTTTCTAAATAGATTCCTGCGAGAAGAGCAATAACACTCTTTTTACCCTTCTTGCCCCAGCGTGGAGACTAATATAACCCTACTTCATACATTTCCACCTGAAAAATAAGCTTACAGTCACCTTTAAACCTGCTGTTCTCTAACCCATAGAACTATAGTCATATCTCAACTAAAACCAGCTTTGCTAATCTTAGTCATTCATTGGTCATTATTTATTTCTGTCACAGCTGTATCCTCCCCATGTGAAATAAAACATTTCTTTTAATAAATACAATAAGCATGCTTGGATTACATCATTTAAACAAAGCTTGTGATGATATAAAGATGCTGAATTAAATTACTATGGAGAAAAATACAGAAAATCCAGTTTATATAGGCAGCTGACTGGAGTCAATATGCAGATTTTTCAGCACGCAGAGAACTTTATATTTTTAGATTCATTTTCTGGCGTCTTCCATTCCACCATCTGGAGAGATTTTAATACAATTTGGAGGAAAATATAAAAGCAGAGAAAAAAATCCTTTTCTTAAAAGCCTGTTTGTGTAAGAACGGTGTAAACAAATGAGTAAAAGTTGCATGAGGAGCGATCGCATGGCCTGCGTCTCGCATGCAAATCACAGACGCTGCTATGCAAATGAGGTGGTGTCATATGCAAATGAAATGAAGTAAGAGAGAGAATTAAGTCTCCTCTTTTTACAGACAGGATTCTCATCCAGCACACGTGTGTATGTTGTTGTTATGTTACAGCTCCTCGTAACACGTTAAATATCATCTAACAGACGAGTCTTATAAATCTCTGGCCTCTGAATGTTTTTTTATTCATTTTGCTCATAAACTGTTTAAATAATATTGAAATATTATTACTGTAGTTTATTAGCATTGATTGCAATATTACAATGCTTCACAGAAGTGAGCGTTCCCTATTAACTCTATGCAGAAAGATATTCTGTTATATAGATTTGGCTCAGATCTCTTTTCAATGTTAGTACGGTAAGACGAGTTAATGCTTCAGGTTTGTTCACACTTTGAGAAACAGCCCTCGTCTATATGAATAATAAATGTCTTCTTTCAGAAGTCACGCTTGTGTTTTTATAGATATATGTAAAACACAACTGCAGAGCAATATAATAAAAAAGACATTCAAGGTTTAACTGCTTTGCAATTATAAGACCATAAGCACCGAGACGAATAAAGATTGTGAATATAAGAATACAGTCATCAAGATGAAAACTCATTATTATAATCTGTTCTATTGAGAAATGACTGAGATGATGTAAAACGGATCAAATGCTTTAGTGTTTAACAGAAAGGCTGAAATGACAATAATGAGTTTCTTTCTCAGCACCTTCACCGAGTATTAAATCCCTGCGTTTACCCTGGACCTTATAAATTGACACATATCTATATCCTATAGTGTGACATCCAAAAAATGTAGAAGAAAAACCCTCTAACAATTAAGAGAAATCTTTCTCATCTTATTTGTAACTCCAGCAAATAAAGATCAATCTTTTATGCTATTTGTATATTTTTATAAGTTTTTTTCTTCATATTTTTGTCACATATTTATTTGTCAACTACCCATATATACATGCTAAAAGTCAGGTTTAATACTGAAATAGATTTTTCTCCAGTTGATGTCATTATCTAGAAAGCAAAGAGGCTGCATGATTAATGCCAATATAAATTTAGCACAAACATTTTATATTATATTATAATACAAATCAATGAAAACGATATGAAATATAAATAGCCTATTTAGCAAATCTAAGCTCCTCACAGTCCTGTGCATGCTAATGCATTTCATTTAAAGCAGTAAACAGGAATTTAGCGTGTATGTATGTTGTAAATGTGCAGTATTATCTCATGAGATGTAATTAGAGAGCATTAGAGATGCACACATTACCACTTCATTTCATACATGCTGCTGTTCTGGATGTGGGCTAATGAGATTACTCCAAATAAAAACACCTCACACCTCAGTTTGGGAAGCAATCGACACGCCTACTGATTCATCCGGCTTTTCTTTCTCTGCTTATCATCATCACACCAAACCACATGAAGAAAAACGTAGGACGAGAGCCGCCCGACACATGCTTCAGTCCCATTACACCGGAGAAAACTAAATCAAACGCTTCAAGCTAATATCCCACATGACATTTAACTGCAGTGGCAAAAGAGACGTTTGGTTAGCGGTGATGAGTTTATTGTTTAGTAAAAGAGAGTTTCAGCAGTCATTAATGAATGATGCTGGAGGATTTCTCAGTGTTAATGCTTTGATTCAGATCAACAGCGAGCCAAACAAAACGCAGCAGATGACACTTTGACTGTTTTAAATCAAAAGTGCTTATTTGATAAAACAGGTCACGTCTCATGATCTAAAATTCAAATACAAGTGAACATGAAACCATAACCAAGCTTAATATTCAGTGAGTATAATGTTTAGTTCTCTGGAGAAATTGATTGTGATTAAAATAGACATTGAAAACCTATTTAAAGAAGGCCAAGTGTTGTGTTTATGACATTTTTTGTCAAAACTTGGAATATGAAATATATTGAATCATCTGTTTATATTTTATTACAGTCCTGTTGATAGAAAAATATCAGTCTATACACGAGTTATCCATTTAAAAAAAATGTAAATATAAAATGTGTCAAATAACATAAAAATAGTTATTTTAATTTGAATCACGCTTGAGATATTCTTAAGAGCCGTCATGTCTCTGTGATCCCTGCTGAGCGTGTCAATCATCAACACATCACCTGACATTTAACTAAACACCTGTCCATTAAAGGGTTATTAGCACAAGCGTTCAGCACACACGCTGCGCTCAGTTAACACATGCACACCATCCCAGACGAAGGATTTGTGTTCAGTGAGGGATTTTAGCCCCCAAATATTCCCTGATTGTTTTCAAAGAGATTAATCAGACATAACAGCAAATACAACAATGATTAACACTGAAAACTTCAAACAAATCAACACTTGAGAAAATTGCAGGCAAAACAAAACTGAAGAATAGCGATTAGAGAGGAATTGATTCTCACGCACGTCAGACTGCGAGAAACGTGTAATACTTGCCGTGTAATTTCTTAGTGAAAGACTGCAAATGGAAAAACAGAAAATAAGCTGTAATTTTCCTCAAATCGCTTACATTTTGTAAATTTCAGGAATCGTGCTCAAGATGTACTTAAAGATGAAAACTATACACAGTTATCAAAAGTGAACCGTAACCTCAATTCATGCAGACGAAAGTCATTTTCCAAGCAATTCTTGTAAAAATGTGTTTTACAGTGATTATCTTTGTATCAGTTAGACGGCAACAACCCAAAGGAAAATGATTCTCTGAAAGTAACAGAGACAGGAAATCTCAGTTTCATTTAGGTGTCGACTTTGACTCTTTAAAATACACAAAAACAGAATTTAAATGTTGACATATTTGGTTAAACAGGATATTTGGGATATTCTATTCAACCTGATCATTGTGAGAATTCATGAGCCGATCTCTCTTTTCAGCGTGGGCTTTCTTCATTACTGCTGAATTATGAATTATGTTTTATCATGTGAATTATTCATAAAAGTTATGAGATTAAATGCATAATACACATGTATTTAGTATTTCATGTTCCTGCATAAAACAACATTTTGCTTGTTCTCTCTATGAAAACGTTTCATTATTTATTTGGTTTAAAGCTCTATGAACCCAAAATTACCTCACAGTGATGCCATAGAAGAACTGTTTTTGGTGCTCCAAATAACCTTCCTGTTAAAGGTTCTTTAAAGCACTCATTTATTTTTATTTTTATCTTAAAAACCTCTTTTCAATACAAAGAATCTTTTTTGGAACAGAAAGATTTTTTGGATGTTCTTTATGGAATCATTGAGGCAAGTCGTTCTCTTATGGCATTGTGAAGCATCTTTACTTTCAGGAGTTTAGTCATTTGTTTGTCCAAATTTAATTAAAGAAACTGGCGAATGGAAATTTAGGCTGTGAAATATACAGTCACTAAACAGCAGCGTGTCACATTGCTTAACAAATAAACCCTTCATCCATAATGACTCTCAGCTGAGATCTCTCATTGGTCTCATTGGTTCTTTACGGTTGCTGTGAGTTTTTCTCGCTTCTCATCTCCAGCGTCCTTGAACCGGGAGCGCTGAAGGTAATAGAGCATAGAAACAGAGTTCCCTACAAAAACACCAACCAGCCACTTAATAGTGCTCAACAGACTCCATCTGCACTCTGACGATCTCACAGCACAAATCCAGTTTGTTGTCCTGTGACATATTACTGAAGCGATTGAGCTCGTGTCGTTCCAGTCGTGACATTTACACCAGCCTGTTTGATTTATAAACTCTACAAGCTGCTGTGATTGTAGTAAAACATGTTCACTATAAACTCAACAATCACCACAAACACTTTCATTTTCTTTTATAACAAACATATGAACTGATTTATTTTATTGCATTTTTATACAGAAGAAATGGACTTTTTTATTGCTCTTATTAAAAATATCTATTATTTTAGTGTGTGTGTTTGTCCTAAACACAAAAACAACATGAATTCTTGATTTTCTATTTAACCTAGTGCAGAAATGAACACAAAACTGCTTTGACAACCAATTTTACTTCCATAATGTTATACAATACCACTTCGTTATTTTTCTTTACTATTACAATTTCTTTAATCTTATTTATTTAATCTAATTTGTTTTTCTGTTTGTTTTTAACTGTATTTTTTGTAAAGCTGCTTTGATGCAAAATAGTTTAAAGTGCTATAAAAATAAATTGGAACTGAATTGAAAAATTGAATTGGTTGAAAAATGAACTCACGGGCTGAGGGTTGAATCTGAGCCACAAGTCATAAAAGTAAGACTATGTTATCAGGAGCAGCTTGATTTAATAGATGAGATGAATTGCTTGGCCGTCCCAACAGCAAGACAGAATCTCACACACAGCTGATATGTAAATGATAAGAATAAAAATGAAAGCGGTATAATAGAGGTCATTAGTCGCTGTAAACAGACTCACAGAAGCTCATCCTCTGATTGTGGTGTTTTTCTCCCGTCTTTAATCGTACACATCAATGTGATGACAAAACACAAGGCCGAATTCTGACACACGGCCAGTAAAATATTCATGTGCGAGTGTGATTTGCATATGTAGATGAATCTGTCAAAGCTCAGGGGTGTGTGATTCCCCGCTGACCCACTGAACTGAGTCATTTCTGCTGCACCTTCAACAAGCAAAGGTCAAAATTCATTCACCATCAGCGGACACATGAGAGAAGAAACACACATTAAAAACCATATAAATATATATATATGCCTCATTAATGGCTGTTACTGACCACTATATACAAGTAATTCATCATATTAAAACGGTCAAAGCCGGTCTGTGAATACTTTGTGTTACATTCGTGTATAAAAATGAAATGTTATGTGCTGTTGTGTAGACTCACACATTATAACTGTTAAACTAACACAATATAACCAGACTAACACAACATTACAAAGATAACAGCTAAAAAAAAATATGGAATATTGAGTTTGTACAAAATATTTAAAAAAAAATTCCAACATATTGTCACCTGTGAAAGTCTGATCTGAGGAAAAATCACATTTCTTCATGAATTAAAATCTTTAAATCAGTTTTTACAACCAAAGACTCACTGATGAGATACAACACTGACTTCATATTACAACTCAGGATGAAAGCACAGAGACAGGTAACAGGTAAGAGCAGGTCTAATATTATTTAATATTCTATAAGAGTCTCTATTCCATCTGACTGTTATCATCCTCATCATTTGATGACTCGCACTATATTTCATCTCAAACAGATTATGACACACGTGACGTTTCACGTAATGGCTCTTTATGTGTACATACATGCATGTGATGATAAAACTATGACAGCTTAGCTTTCCATAACATTTCCTAACCCTAACACTTATTAGTATTTGGAAGTTGTAAGACAAAAGGACAACACTTAACACCTTTTATAATGGACTACATTAAGCTGTGAACATTGTGAATGACAATCTAATCAGCAATAACAATAAAACACTAAACTAGTGACTATAAAGCATTAATCAGAGGTTTACACTGCTATATATTTTGACATTTGCAAGCTTGAGATTATATGGAGACTTGATTACATCATTCACAAAGTTTAGACAGTCATTGCTGAGCTCTTTACAAGCTAACACATATTAAATACATTAAACTGTGGTATAAAATCTAGATTTCCTCAAAAGGAAAATGGTGTGGTTACTGTTGAACAATATAGCAGCTATGATGCAAATGAAGCGAGTTTGATCAATGATGATGTCAACACAACACAGACTATAGCAGACAAACACAATCTGAAATACAGTGGCATGTTTACCATTTAAATGTCCAATAATATTAGGGTGGAAAGAGTATATTGGCATAACAATTAAATGATGTGAAGATAATATTGCACGAAGCAGATCAATACTTGTGTTGTCATGCCATTATGTGATGTTGTGGTCTGTTACAATCAAGTGTTGTTGTTTCTCACACACACACACAGAGGCGGTCGAGCAGCATCCCAGCGTGTCCCAGAAGGCCGCGGTGTTTGTGTTTTGTGCTGATGGTATGAACCTCAGGTGTGTTTCAGAGGAGCTGACTCTCAGATCAGAGTAATGCCACCGGGGCATGTGGGTAATTGCAGTGGGATGCCCAGACAGACATTTGCCTTCTGTTGCTGGATCTCTGACAATAAGACCTCATGGGGAGGTTAACACACACACATTTAACAGCTGAATTTACCCAAAACAAACCGAGTGCCAGATGACAACAGGTAGAGCCGCTGCCACCGTGAAATCCTGGCTGGCGATTAAATGTCACACAAATAATTGTGATTAACGATTTAATTGCGTTCCGTTCACAACTTATTCATTATTGAACTTGGAAACAGAGAATTGAACGATTTCCTTTAAAGCTTTGTAAACAAATACTGCACAAAAGGAGAATACTAAGAATAAAGTTTTAAACGTTAAAAATGTACAAATGTGTTGGGTTGTTTCTACACTTATTCAGATGTGTTTTGGATTCAGATGACCCCAATATTATATTAACATAATACATATTCATGCCTTTAATTCTTTAGGACTTGTAACAGACAAACATCTTGTGTGAGAAAGGGATGTATTTCTATAATCAGTCTATATACGGTTGCCTTATTTAGATGATCATTTGTGGCTGGAATTAAAAAGTGCATGATCAAACGGTGGCAATTATGGTAACTATCCTCCATCAGATGACAGTGAAATAATCACAACAGGTTTAAAGACAGATCACAGAACTAGAGATGAAGAGAGAATAAAAGACAGCTGAAGAGAGAGAGAGAGAGAGAGCAGGTGTTCCTCAGTAGGGAATACTGTGATATTGAGTCAGTTCAATGGTTCCTCAACATGAGACATTACCCGTGAGTTCATACAACATCTGTGATGTGCTAAAACTCACATCCCTGCAGAGAACAGAAGCAAATCCCAGAGCATCAACACAACAAGACACCCATAAGATCTGTTCCAAATCCTCACAACAAAGTCATGCTGATCAAGACCTGAAACACGGCCCATGAGATGACACCTCTCGCTACACCAACTTGACTTCATGTGTTGTGCTTAAAAAAGTGTAAGAAAACAATTCATAACTCAACACACACTCTATAGTGACCATCAGCATAAACTATTTTTTGTTTCAGGTCAGCACCAGTCATGGTGGAGCAAGAGAATCCTGCTGAGCTGGTTAAACACGTTTACAGCTGCCTGAATAAATAAATAACACACTGAGGTATTGGCACAGACCTGTGAGGGTAACTCTGTCCAACACAATGGGACCACACACTCATAATGCGTCCAAGCATTGTGTGTGCATTTGCATAGTGTGTGTGTCTGCCAATAGTCAGCACTGCATGAATCCCCAATCCCAGAATGCACTGCGATGAGCTCAGTGAACAATTTCATCCCAGATAGTGGGAGGTGAGAGTCTATTGAAATCAACTGTGATAATGAATCAAGCATTTGTGTGGAAACTGCTACTGAATGATCATTACTACAGCGGCTGCCATTGAAATCTGCTTCAATTCAGTGTATTCATTCACTTACAAGGTTTCATTTCGATTAGGGCACTGCCAGACAGTAAGAGAAGAACCATAATATAGTCAATAGTTTTACTCTTCTAGAACGATTTTATTCAGTACAATTGGTCCTGCCTATCTGTTGCTAATTGAAGAAAGTAGTTTCCCCTATTTTTCATCCTAAAACCAATTTATCTGATCCAAATCCTATTAAAACTGGTCTCAGACCAGAGACACTGATGGATTCTGTAGTAATTTCAGCACTGGAATGTGGACAGCTCCCACAGAGGAAAAAATGAACCTTTATCAGAGCTAAACCAGATACATCATTGCCAAAAAACCATTAATGACGTCCAAAATGTTTTCAAATATGTCAAGATACAATAGCTGAGAAGTCAGCCATCAGTCGATACAACAGACATATCGTGAGATAAACCAGAAAACAACACAAAGAGCTCCAGAGACACGATGAGAATGCTGACAATGACATTTATCACAAACAACGATTAAACATGAAAATCATAATTGAAAATCAATGAGCGTCTGAAACAGTTAAATGCCAAACACGCAACGAGATCATCTGTCTGCATCATGACATATAAAAACACTTAATTTCCATCTCTGTATATTCCAAACTTCTTTCTTTGTCTGTATATGAAGTTTCTATGGGATCAGTCCAGTCTTGCTCTGTAATTCAACTATCATTTGAAATTATAGTCACAGCATGTCCAATGAGAACTTGATCATTGTAGACGTGCAATTATGAGACTATTCATAACTAATCTTTTATGGCATTACACTTTTGTAATTGACCTGCCATCAATAGCTGTAACGTCTCTGAATGACAGTCACTCACCGTCACATAATTTCTATCTATGATCCAGTGAGTATATTAGTTTTCAAAGACTATGAAGTTATTTTTTGATAATACTGCCACAGGAACAAACAGCAATACCGGCACAATATGGTTCCTTTAAATAAAAAGTATAAGTAAGTGTAAAAGTTTGTAATAGGGGCCTGTGTATTGTATACAAGGTGTAGTTTAAAAAGTTTAAAAAGATAATCTTTACCAAAACAAATCTCCTGTATATCATGTATTTAGCTGTTCCTTATGCCACACACACCACCTGTCACTGAAATCTAATAAACTACAGCCATCTCAACCAAATGACCCCAAATGACTGTCCTTATCTCTGTACTTAATGACGCTAAACTCTCAGACTGCTGTCCAGAGGTTTAGATTAAAACTGTTTTTATTAACAGCAAGAAAAGTTTATGTGACATGACAGATGGATAATGAGAAACAACTAAAAAAAACAGGTATATAGTTGCCAGCAGCATAAACTAATGAATCAGGGGACAGCAGTTTAAAGAATATCAGCAGGTTATTTACTCATTAACTCAGGCAGTCATTAAAATGTAACACTTTTAAAGCCAATAAGTTTCATCTCAATAAGCAAAAGCATTGCTATAAAAACAAATTTTCGCCCTGTCGGTCATTTACATCTTTAAACTTATTGATGGTTTGATATGTGAGAAACTTTACCCCAGAATAATGTCAAGATGTTTTGACACAAACTTGGTTTTAATTTGAATTGGAAAAAATAAAGAAGTATATAAAAAAAGAGGACAGGAAGTATGAGTCATAGTCTACATCACCCAAGCATTGCAAAGATACTAAACTGAAAATTGCCATAACAGAAAGCAGAGCCACACAACATATAAATTCATTTCTGGGTTCAAACATAATAATTTAGGAAGTATAAGGTTCTAGTTCCTCAGGCAAATATCAATATTGTATTTAACCTATCCATCTGTAACACAAAACAAATCATTAGTGTGATTTTATTACCCTTAGTAAATGGCATCTGCATCATGGTGCGCCACAGCCGATTCAATTATCCGTGACATTTCTCTGAGCGTTTAATGCCCAACAGCCCGCAGACAGAAACCACATGTGTGCATGTATGAGGCCTGTATAGAAACAGCTCAGGCCTGTTGAGACCCATCAGCGCCACTGACACAACTGACAGCAATTATGAGTCACTACACAGACCGCAGCTCAACATTTCCATGAGATGTTCCAATGAATCAATATCAAATGAGCATGAGTTCTGCTGGACCAAATACCTGTTTGTGATGTCTCTCTATATCGTGATGTGTGAGCTTGTAGATATCACCACGTGAAATACTTGTTTTATGTGATAAATCAGATACTGCAGTGATCTACAACACAGCAGAAATGCCAAACACCTGCGTGAAGCGTCTGTGATGGCCTGTCGCAGTAACAACATAGACACCATTGAGAGGAAAAACACACAGCGTGCCAAAGACAGGAGGAGCCGGTTTCCCCGTTACAAGACCGTGTGTGGCACTGATGAATAATACAAACACATGAAACATGTTTATGAAGAACAATAACAGTATTTGATGTAAGGACCTTTTACATCAGTCTGTCCACATTTTCACTCCTTATCCAGACATAACGCAACACGTTTCCAACATAAAAAATTGGTCTGTGTTTACCAAAAACAATGTTGCATAGAGTAAGCTTACAATTACCATCATTTACAAAAGCAGACACAATGTCAAACCTAAAACAAACAATGTTGACATTCATGTGTATAAGGTTTAATGAGAGAAGTGGTTATCACTCATGGCATGACACACAGTGACAGGAGACATCACAACTCAACGCGTGTCTTAGTTTTCAATAACGTCCAGTGAGGAAGAGAACTGCCTGATGCAAGAATGATGTAAGATCTTCAGCTTTAGTGAAAAACAGCACATTTGGAAACATTTATGGCTTTTTAACACAACTTCATCCTCACATGTGTACAAACACAAAGAAGTGTGGCAGAGCGTGACACAAGAGACACAAACAATGATGACACAATCACCAAGCAAGAACTAAAAAAATAAATATATATATTACATTTTAAAAGAATTCAGTTTCTATAACACTAAGTTTTAACCATCCATTTTATTTCATTTACAAACTCTACCAACAGTTTTGTATTATTGTGCACGAGACCTACAGGCATTATTCTCTATCGGCGATTGAAAACCTCATATTCACTCTCAGGTAGAAATGTTGGAGGTCGGTTTGAACAGACGTGTGCTTTCTTTGTGTCTGATCTACATGTTCTGTAGCAGACTGCTCACTTCAGGCATTACATTTAGACATTCATGAGAATCTGGTGAGAGGAGGGAAGCTTTCACTAGCTTCAGGTTTTAAACCAGCATCAACATCATTTCCTCTAATAATTTATCTGCCTGCTCATTAACACACACACACCTGTGTGCCATTGGCTGTTTGTTTGTGAGCAGTAAAAACTGTTTAATTGCATTAGCCGCAGGTCGATAATGATGCTGCTATTAATCTAACTACTGCTACAAGCATCTGTGTCTTTACCGTTACAAGACAAACAAGCATCACAATCACAAGCAGCCGTGTATACTGTAATCTACAACATGTGATGACATCACAATCAAAAGCAGCCGTGTATACTGTAATCTACAACATGTGATGACATCACAATCACAAGCAGCCGTGTATACTGTAATCTACAACATGTGATGACATCACAATCAAAAGCAGCAAGTATACTGTATCTACAACATGTGATGACATCACAATCAAAAGCAGCCGTGTATACTGTAATCTACAACATGTGATGACATCACAATCAAAAGCAGCTGTGTATACTGTAATCTACATATGTGATGACATCACAATCGAAAGCAGCCGTGTATACTGTAATCTACAACATGTGATGACATCACAATCGAAAGCAGCCGTGTATACTGTAATCTACAACATGTGATGACATCACAATCGAAAGCAGCCGTATACTGTAATCTACATGTGATGACATCACAATCGAAAGCAGCCGTGTATACTGTAATCTACACATGTGATGACATCACAATCGAAAGCAGCCGTGTATACTGTAATCTACACATGTGATGACATCACAATCAAAAGCAGCTGTGTATACTGTAATCTACACATGTGATGACATCACAATCGAAAGCAGCCGTGTATACTGTAATCTACACATGTGATGACATCACAATCGAAAGCAGCCGTGTATACTGTAATCTACACATGTGATGACATCACAATCGAAAGCAGCTGTGTATACTGTAATCTACAACATGTCATGACATCACAATCAAGATCTTAAAAATAAAATACATGTCTACATTTACAGTTAAAAATTAAGTATGATGTTTCCAGGACAACTGAAGCATTAAATTAAAGTTCTTTTAATTGTAGTTTTGTTCTTTAATCATTTTTTGGTTTATAAGAACAATTATAGTACAGATCTGTTGTCTCAAGAGGAGCTATAGCAATGGTTTGTGTCCTTCAGTAAAACGCCCCTCTTTAACCTCATGATTAAAGCTTTTGCTTGAATTAAAGTCTGCTTTAATGAAATATATTAATGGTGATGTCACTTCTGCTGTAATCTTTATTTAAATCTTAGTCTGTTTACTGCTAGCTTGTGTAAATGAGCCAATGTAATTCATACGGTACCGTGAACAAAAACAGCTTTAAAGACGTCACGATAACCAAAGCATTATTCAATTCTAGTCTAGGAATTAAACATGCAACATAATGAGATCATGCTACAACAATGCAGAATTGTACTTATCACTGCGTACTGTTACATGTCCTAACAAAAACATATAACACATACTCCACAGCGTGCAAGACGTTAGAAATTAATTTCAAACACAGCCCGAGTGGCATTTCCATTGTGACCTGATATAGCATACAAGCTCCAGAATAATGCAGAGAGATAAAAGTCCTCTGTTACAGAACATGATAAACCACATGCAGAAGCTGAGAAGAAATAGTTTTCAGTGGTTTAAAATCATCCAGCATTGCCTGAAATGGATCTTCTAAAGCTCTATAGATACAGCAGACAGGTGCACCTGCAGATAAACATGTTTACGCCACACACACACAGTGTTATCTACCAAACCTTCCCAAACACACACAGACAGGACCAGACCTGAGGCTAATGATCTAAGGTTATCACTGAAACCTCTCTCGGGGCCAGACAGAGGGATATAAAAGTAGGTCCTAACCTCCTTTCACCCGAGCTTCACCAGCATCATGTCGACTGTAGACCAATCTGAGACTGAATCCCTGTCCATTAGACCGCAGACAAACAACAACATGACAACATTAGTCATGATAGCAGCACTGAGGCTTCAAGCAAACAAACACATTTGTCTGTATTGCTCGATCCTCCACATCAGAGAGAATCCACATTAGAGTCTTTGTGCTCAGCGAGAGTAAACCACACCGGGTTTCAAGTCGTGCTACAGGGCTAGAAACATGCTGTAGTTTATTTTCTCTGTGTGAAATGGGAAATTTCACGGTGCTAATCCAAAAAGTGTAAGATAAAATAATGATGCAGATGTGCTGTTTCACAGAATCATCCTGCTGTATATCTTAACCAGCTGTTCAAAGACTATAATGTAAAATCTCTGGTTATTGTGTTTAATGGAATAGTTGACCTAGAAATTAAAATTCTGTCCTCGTTCACTCTTCTACAAGTCATTTCAGATCTTAATAACGTTCTGTACAGTGAAGGTGAACCGGGTCAGGGTCTGATGACTTTTAGGATGAAAAATATCCTAAAAGTCCTCCTTGTATACAATTCCAGTCAAAGGATTAGAAAATCAAAATCATTTCTCATGATCCTAAAAAACCTTTTAATCTGTATATTTTAATGTTGGGAATTACTTTGAATATTTAGGTATAATTGTGCAATCTAAACAACAGTGTTTCCAAACTTTTGACTGGTACTGTGCTATAGTACATTTTTCTTTTTGTACTGCTAGAATGAACACACTGCTGTACATCTCTTTGGTTCAGTCATACGGGTTTGTAACAACATAAGGGTGAATACAAAATAAATACATTTAAATAAATAAATAAACCACATGAAAGATTTACACCTCTTGCTAGCTTTTAGTTTTCATCACAGTGAATCCATCACCAGAACACAAAAACACATTGACCGCTTATAGAAGCAAAGCCTTGAGACATTGAAGTGAGTTTAGAAGATTTCTCAGCAGATGATCCTGTGTGAGCTGATGATCTGTGAGACACACGTAATGAGTGTTTCCAATCATATGCTGGTTTTGCTTCAAAAGGGTCTGATGAGCTGCTCTCGTCTCATTTGAATATCAATAGAGTTGAGTAAGTGATTAGGCTTTAGTGACTATTGCTGTGATTTTACTTTTACTCTGATTATACTGTCAAACATCTCGACCACTTCAGAACCCTCCAAAAACCTAATGTCATCTTCACACATCTATGGAGGCTGATGAACTGTTGGTCACTGATGGACGTTCCTACAGCCTAAAGTTTTAACACTACTGATAGCAAAAATATGCCATTCAACAATCACACTTACTTTAAAACTGCCACTAAAAATGAACATAAAAGTGTGTGAATGTAAATCCCAGGAGTGCAATATACATAATATCATGAACAAGATGAAGCATTATTAACGCCCGACTTAAACTCACTTTGAATTTATAACGCTGTTCTACACGCATCATTTAATAGAAATGACATCTACGCATGGAAGAATGAACTTGACTACATTATCCCAAACAGATGACAGATCAAATGGATGAACTTCACGTGTCTCCACTCAGACAGGCCTGTGCCGGTCACTTCTTTATACACTTATGGTATATTCTAACATAATCCTGAAAAAGCAATAATAAACGTTACTGTCAAGATCAACAAGTGACCCAATTATCCATCACATGTTCCAGCTTTACATATTCAGAAACCAGCAATATGTTATGTCTGTATATGTGATGTATCTTCTTTACAGGAGCGAGCCTGAGCTGATGTCGTGTTCAGATCAAGTACAACATGAGAATGATGGATTCATGGCTGTGTGTAGTGAGAATAAGGAGAAGATGAGCAGGGGATGAATGAGGATGTGAGGCTGTTTTACATGCGCTTCTGCTGAATCATCACGTGTCTGGGGTGCAGCAGATTCCTGTCAACTCAGAAAATGTGCTGCATACAGATCATGCTGTGAGATGTGACGCTATTGTTTACTGCAAATGAAGAATAGTTCACCCCAACATTACACTTCTAACTAAAAGAAGATATTTGGAAGAATGTTAGTAACCAAAGAAAACCAATTCGACATTTCTTAAAATACACTTCAATAAAAAATGGTGCTAAATAGAAAAGTGGTTCTTTGCTCGTAATCAACAGGGAACCACTTTAAGAGCTATAAAGCACCTCAAATAGTGTAACATAGGACCATTAGAGGTGTTATATTCAGGTGTTTTCACATTTTTCTCTGTGCTACTGAAATGTTTGTCATTCTGGATTCAACAGCGAAACACATGAACAACACCTGCATTCACACTGTAAGAGATGTGAGCTGCTCCTCCAAGACAATTTATTCAGAGAGAGACCGCAATGAGAAACACATCTGCTTAATATAACCACGATAACAGAGAGCAAACTGAGATGTTAATACATCACCGACAGCACATCATTTTCACCAGTCTTAGCCCAGTTTCTCCAACTGCGGTCACAAAAACACCTGTCCCTAAACCCTGCCCCATCTTTTCTGCAGATATTCCTTTGCTTTGATGGCTGCGATCAATCCTCAAACCTACTTTACGTCCGTGTCCATTAAGAACCTGTCAGACCTAATGTGGTCTTCTACTGTTGTAATGATTAATTCAGAGTCGTTGAGCGTCACCACTCGGCACATAAAACCGTGTGCCAACATTCCCTTCTCAAGACCACTTCTCTTCTCAACAAATGTGCTCTTTTAGGCCAGACAAACACTTCAGATTCATGAAAGACTGGAGAAGGGTCCTACAGCAAGAAACGCTACACAAAGAGAAAGAAATGAAACATAACATGGAATAGACGACAGACCACACATAAAAACAGATGGGAGATGATGCCTAATATGGCGGCTGTATGAATTCAAGTCCGGTCTTTAGTTATAAGAGCCGAATACATTTCTGATACGTTGCACCTGCTTAAACACATAATGTGAGCACAAGAACAGGTCAACCAGATTTCTAAATCTCAAACTGGGACATAAAAGGGTTCAAGAAATCCTCCTGTGAGAATGGTCTCTCAGCTGTCTGGATTTGACCGCTCATGTATAATCTACCACAGCGGGTGATGGAAAACCTTTACAGTGTAAGGAAACGTTTCTTGAGACCTAAATGTTTGTGAGAAAACTAAAGCAGCAAAATACATGACACAAAACAGCCATTGCAAAAAACTAATTTTTGCAATTCATGTGTTGCAAATTAGTCAGAATATAATTTTTGCCTTTAAACAGTACAAAATAGGTATGACAACTGGCAGAACCAGGCAGAAGTTGAACCCCTGATGTGACGTGAAAAACCAAACACCCGAGGGCATCGGCAGGATGACCACTAACTGAACTGACAGCCTAAAAGTGACTTTAACTTAGAGCCTAAAGCTTTACACCTGACAGGCCAATGGATCATTTATACAGTAAACTGTTGAAAAGTCTCTCTATCTGTGAAAGTTCTCATTTATCCGCCTCATTGTAAAATGTCAAGCTGTCAGAGCACATTGTCAGGTAGAGTTCAATGAAGTTTTTCATGCATTCTATCACGCTGTAAAGCTCAATAACTTGGGTTTTTAAGAAGCCAAGATTTCAAACCAGGGATGCTAAGTGTCTGTGGCATTTGAAGTCTGGCTTTATTGCCACAAAGTACTCCAGAAGTCATGCAAATATTCATAAGCTTCCCATCTCTCTAATCTCAGTACAACGGCTCGCCTGTGTTCGTTGTTATTTGCAAAGCATCTTGTGTTGGTTTGATCCTCTCGAATCACAGACAGGATTTAAGGCTTTAGATAATGAAAAGGATGCTAATAGCAGCTAATCTGATCTATTGGGAATGAACGGGAAAATCACGCAGAGGTCTTGGGCAGCGGAGACAAGGATTATCACTCAAGCCTTTATCCGGCTCTGTCTTACGCTATTTTCACGCGCCAGAAATAACGTGCGTATGTGTGCGCTTCGCAAATCTCGTCTTCGTTGCGTGCGGTTCTAAAGCGAAAACACTAATCCGGAGACTCGGGAAAGGGAGTATGAAATCAACCCCAACACCCTGGGGTCAATCCTCGGGATAAAGGGACCATCAGGGACTGATAAGCAAAGAGGCCAAAGAAAATATCCCATAAACTGACCCCATAAGGGTGAGGAAAACAAAAAACCATTAGGAAAGAAGGGCTTTTGTTCACGGTGCGACGGTTATTGAGGCTGCCCGGGGTAAGTAAGGGAGAGTATTATCCATGGTGTCTATCAAGGGACAGCAGCGAGTCCAGTGTTATTTTGAGACTGTGCCGGTGGTTGCTTCAGCGCTGGAGGGAGAACCTTGTTCATACTGGAGTTTATGTGGCATGACTGCTCTAAATGAAGCTGCCAAGCGGTGTGGGTCGGCCAATTAATCTGTGGATTGTGCCACATCGGACCTGCAGAGATGCCTTCCCTGCGGCAACAGCTGAGTTTATAGGTTAAAAAAAAACATGTTGACGGTTTTGTTTTGCTTACTAACTAGTGGCACTGTGCCGTCACGCCGTTGTTCTGGAAAATCCAACGACCCGATGTGGTCGTCCAGACAGGGTTCTGGTTACTCTTTAACTGAGGATAATAGGACGATCGGCTGTGCTGTCTCTTCTTACCGCTGCGCTGACCTTCAGCAGTTATGCTCAAACAAACAATGACCTCGGGTTAATTTACAGAAAGCAGGATGTGGACACAGATAGAGTTACACAGGGACGCAGATTTTCCTTGACCAGAAAAGCTTTTCTACTGACCCCTGCATTTAAAGTCAGCCGTAAATGCTCTTCTGAGAATAGATTCATGTTTACTGCAGGATTAGTGCACTACGGTAATAAAACAGCTCATGAGCTGGACATTTCTAGAAAGCATTTCTTCATACAGTTTGTTTGGTGTGTACACACAATAATACTCACAGTGGTAAACTAATATATCAGCGAGGCATATTAAAAGTTACATATAAGCTATTTAGGACAGTATTCTTTGTCATTTACCAGTAAAAGTATCTAAACATCCTTTAAACTAGTTAAATTGAGTTATCTTACTTCAAATGTGCATGTGATATAAGCAAAGAGAATACATCTTAAATTGAGTTTATTTTTCTTACCCCACTGGCAAATCATTTTCCCTCATTTAAAACATAAACCAAACATGATATATTATTCAAGACATTCAATTATAAATGAACACGGTTTATGCCTAAAACAAGAAAAGAGATTTAAAAGAAGCTTAAACCCTGCAGTAAATATGAAACGTTACTCATCTCACATCATTTGTGCTACATAAAACACACTTTAAACAAATAAATGAATACAATAACAGACTTGTTCTGAAACACACAAGCAACTGGACTATCATAAATGCTTGTAGGCAACATCATAGCACTCAACACTGAAAACAAGACAAGCTCCCTAGCAACACCCTAGCAACACCCTGGCAACAACACTAGCACTATATGGAAATGATAATTATATCAAGCAGCACTTATATTTTCTTTTTAAAAATGCGATTTTCTAGAGTTTGTTTTTCCTACACAGTTTGTCCATTATTTTTGTTCTTTCCAATTCCTTCAGCCATGATTTATTATGTTTTCTTTTAACATCAACTTTCTCCTGTATTTGTGCTGTACCGGGGATCTAAGTACTAGCCCATCTCCCCAAAGTACCTATTACACATCTCTGAAGACCACCAGAAGAACTGGATCTGTGGTCCTCCAGGGACGGCCGGCCTGAAACCGCTCTGTCTTTGCTTTCATTATTCTCTCACTTTAGTGGATGCTAGCATGACTTAAGACAGGATGCAGAGAGCCACGCTCACCTTTGAAACTGTGAACACATGCATTAGGGACAGTAGAGAGTACACAGATTTGTCTGGTACTTGAGGACGTGATGCGGTTAGGATACATATAAACTGTGGTACTATACTGTAAGATAAAACCACAGTATTTTACCCACAGATCATAAATATAGGCTTATCTTATCTTACACTGTACCTCATTCCAAATCAGCCCATGCACTACAAGATAACCAGTATTTGTGTCTTACTTGCAATCGTATAGCACAGATGTCATGACAAGTGTGTGCACTTGAAGAAGAGATGACTCTAGATGAAAAAACTAAATAGTTATTTTATTTTAATTTTCATGTGTTCATTTATGAGGATTTTGACTGTTATGAATGTGACAATTCTGAAAACAGCACTTTATCTGAAAAATCATAATTTAAACAGAATCAAATGCTTTAAAAACTTTCAGAGACCCTCACATGAGGATTTACACCATCTGAACTATCAGTATGATGAAAACCTTTGGTAAAAAGACATTTGTTTTCCCCCATTATCTTTAAAAGTGACTGGACCACCTGAAACTGGAATGCCTGAGATTTGTCTCTAATCTCTAGTGAAGAATCCCCTGATGAGCTTTAGAAGATACACATTCAATCCTCAGCAGAACACAAACCTGTGATTAACAGCTCCCATCACTGACTAGAGGATCATGGGAAATGTAGTAGTGTAATGAATGATGTTTATGCCAAAGCCATTTACAGAGGCGTTCCACAGACAGTGAACAGAGAGGATCACCACAGCGGCTGTGATAAATGAAGTCATCTCCTCAATGCGGGCTGATAACCTGAACACTCGTTTCCCACCGCGGCATCAAAGCTCAGTCACAAACAAACACCATTCCCTCTTTTACCAAACTCCATAGTGTCTGATAACAAATACTATAGCAAAAGCACCACAACAATCCTAAAATGTGTGAGGACATTAGTGCCAACGTTAACACTATTATTACTTAACCAGCAAAACAGTAAACATGAACGTCGAATACAAAGGAAGCATCGTTACTCTTTCCAACACAAACATCATTAAATGGATTCATGAAAACAATGCAACATATGCTTCCAAATAAAGTGATGTACAAACCTCATTACCTCTACCATACCATAATTACCATAAACTGACATGAGCAGTTAGTTCTGAATTTCAATGTCTTTGACAAAGACGAAAATAAGACTGGAAAAATTATGAAAGGTTCAGAAGAACTGGATTTTTCAAATAAATATTGGTACATTTAATAATTTATTTACAGATAAGCTGTAACATTTCATTATTAATTATTCAATTAATCTTAAGCATTTACACTCTTTATCACTCCACAGAAATATACTGTGTAAAAATGTACAAAGACAGTCAAGTAAAACATAACAAAAAGGGAAATCTCAAAGCAGAGCTCTTTACTGTCTCAACTATAGACATCAGATAAAGAAGAAGGAGATTCATCATCTCAAAAACCAGAGAAATCAGTTTCAACTTATGAAACATTTTATCTAGCTCTTTCAAGACCACATGACCTGAGCTATTCTACACACAATAATAATAATAATAATGCTATAATTCCATCGTTGGAACTCTATAAAGTCATTGAAGCAAAATAAAAGTTTCCCTGGTAAGAGACAAGAAGACATACATCTATTAAGAAGGAGTTCTGGGTGGCATCCATAAGCCCTTAAGCACCAGGAGATGCTTCTGAACTTCTTCTGTAGAGCGTCTCAAGAGGTTTGTCTCGTTATGAAAGACTTCTCCGACCACAACAACAACAGATCTAGTGCTCATTCTTGGAGATAAAACAGCAAGTGAAGTTTAAAGTCCTACAGACATATCTTTATTCCTTTCTACAGAGAAACAGGAAACTTTAAAGTAAACTTTATCACTAGAATCAAAGCACTTGTCCTCACTTTGTTACAAACAATTTGTGGACCTCTGCATCAGTCACTGTTTATGACATCAACATGAAAACATTCACAAATCACACACACTTCATTGCAAACCAGTTCAAAAGTACATTTTCCACCAATGATGTCCTAGCAAACAGGTGTACACAACCTGACAACCACACAAACAATTCACCATAGTGGCATTCATTTAAAAGTCATAAGGGCCATCCATTGTTGTTTTTTTCTTGTATTGGTTTCTCGTGATCGAAGTCGGGATCACAAAAACCAACTTTGTTATCTTAAGATCATGAAACTAAGTCTTGATCACGAGAAAACAATACCAGAAAGAAATAGCAATTATATACATCAACATTCACAACAGCCATTCATATTTATATTTGGTTTGGTGGTAATATTGAGTATAAATGGATATCAGTAACAACAAGCAACATTATAGAAAAGACAACCTCATGTGCTAACTTGATAGACATACCTGCAAACAAAGAGGAAGTGATCCACATGACACAGGTGAACTTGACAAGAACTTCAACATAAAAGTCTTATGTGACAAACCTTCATAAAAGTGTGAGAGAAATGTTGTCAGTGAAACACAATAGTTCATTAGAAAATAATGTAGAAATTACTTCATGAGTTGATTCATGACAGATAAAATGATATAAAATATCTAACATTATCCAAAAATAGACATTATCTTTATAGTAATTTAATATATCAACTTTTTACAGGTTTTTACAAGCTTAACAGCTACATGTCCATTAAGTGTTTTGAGAATGAATGGGATATTTTAGACGGTATACAGGATTCACCAGCTGTTTGTGCTAGAATCAGATTCTCATATGGCCACCTAAAGAGCTCCAACAGTGTGATTCATTACAGCGGGAATCAATGATTATTCTACAAAGCCCTCATTACTGTCACCTACTGCAGCTATTGTTGTTATTGTTGAATCACATCATTTATCTACACAATGAAACTGAACGCTTTTCTTGTGACTAATGAAACACACATAAATAGGTACGTTTTGAAAAGGAATAAGAAGAAAAGGTTGGTGGCAGTGTAAACAAATGGCAAAAACAGCCAAAAGTAAAGCAAAGAAGTACATTTTATATTTATAAGTGATTAAGTGATTTTCATTGCTAATATAATTGTATTATATCCTAAATCAATGACTGGTTTTAAAAACAGTAAAACTGAAGACAGCCTTCTTTATATCTCATTTAAATTGCAAAAAAGATCTTCCCTATTTTCTTTCCTATGGAGATTGACTGTGAAAGCGATTGTGAGATATCTTCACAGAGACTTGAATCCTTCTCTATGTCTCTTTGAAATCTGGTCTTGAAATCGCCCACTTGCAGCTGTCTCTGGAGTCGTATGGTGGGCTGTAAGAATTGTGTTTTTGACTCCTGCTGTAGCTGTAAAACTATGAAAGGAGGACGACGCGGAAGGACTCAGAGGCTTGAGTCATGCCAATGGCTTCCTTTAAAACACAACTCGATTTAAAGGTCCATTCGAGTCTATTCTTAAAAAATACAGTTTCACTAAAAATCTGTCATTATTTACACAGATCACTGTTATGTTATTTTAAATCAGTATGATTGACCTGATGTCCCCTGCTGGTTAGAGAGTTGGATTTGTGACCAGAAGGTTACTGGTTTGATTCCCAGTACCAGCAGGAAACGACTGATCTGTTCTTAAACAAGTCACCTCGAGTGCTGCAATGAAGCCCCTTGTAAGTTGCTTTGGATAAAATTCATTTGACTCTGCTAAATGAATAAATGACAACAATGTTATCCTTCTTTTGCCTTTTGATTCAAACATATTCTTACAGAATACAGAATTTCTGTCTGCTGCATTAAACTTACAAGATATTTATTTTTAGGACACAACATAACCAAACTTGATTTGATAACCTGACTTTTCTTTTTTTATAAAAGTTAGGTAAGTTATGTGCATATGTGAACTGTTTTCCGAGCTTTTATGTAAATGTGAATCTGCCTTGATTTGGCAACCCATTAAAAACAGTTTCGTTTTGTATTAGTACTGATGAGACAAAAGCCTAGTATTAAATGTCACTGAAATGTATTCAGGTCAGAGTTTTAATGTAATGTTTTTATGTATGTTTCACAGAATGTTGGTAAGTGCAAGAACAACCCTAGAATTTATTATGTATTCTTTAATTCTTGTATAAAATTCTTGTATATTGTAATACTACTTTGCCTTTAGGCTCTTGGAAATTTTCCCTCACATGAGAGGAATAAATAGGGATTACTTTCTAATCTTTATTTATCTTATAGTACGTATGTGTCTACCGCATGCGAGCATGGCCATTACTCCAGCTGTCTCCCGCTTTGCTTTGCATTTCTTTTCCGTCCCCAGCGAGCAGGTCTTGTGCGTATCTCTGTGGAAATGTTCTTTAGACGTATACTCTCCACGCGGCACGCCACATAAATCTTTTAATACTCCCACCACTGAGATTTCTCCTCGCAACTCAAAGAAATCTCTTAATTATGGCACTTAACATAGCACACGATAGCTGCAGTCGACGCGGCGGAGCGCATAATTCACTGCGCCGAGAGCCCGGACCTCAAAAACACTGAGCGTTAAGACGGAATGAAGATGAAATGTTTTTATACCCGCGACACTCGCAAGAAGAATCGCTAAGAAGGGCTCTTGAGAAACCCCTTCAGCAAAGAGTTTCCATGCTGAAATACAAAAGATATAAAATGAATAGCAACACTTTAACATGCTGCTGAATATACAACATGGAGTGCCAAAATATGGGTAACAAAATATCAAGCTTAATATCTTACAAGAAATTGTGCATGATCATTTGTTCCTGCAGCTTTTGTTATAGGAGGAAAATCTGCATGTCAAGTGTTTTTGTGCTCTTTCCTGTGGGAGCCTTTATTAAAAAACTAAAGCAGATTACTGTATTTAGTGAAGAACGTTTAGGAGCTATACAGTCACTATGGTTTGAATACTAAGTGATGTTTTATTAACAAATTTCGGGAGGAGCACGTGCAGATAATCAACATGGTCATTTCAATCTCGCCCCCTATCCAATTAGTGCAAGAAAGAATCCCTATAAATAATCAAGCAGCCCTACCTTCGCTCTCTCTCGTTTTCAGCATGGCAGAGATCTACCTCTTCCCCGAGAATAACACCTTCGAGACCGTAGCCTCGGTCCCCTCCCCAGCCGCGACGCAGGACAACACCGCCCCGCCGGATCATTCAGGCGAACCCGCTACTACAACCGCGGGCATAAGCCTTCCCAGCGCCCGTCTTTCGGCGCTTCCAGGCGCCGCCAAATCTCCGTCGCCGTCACCTTCACCATCGCCTAGCCGTCAACCACCTTCTCCGGCATCCTCGTACGCCTCAGCCCTCTCCTCAGTTCCAGCTTCAGGGAAATGGACCGTAGCAGCGCTACGGCTAAAGCTAAAGAACGCCAACATCCCTTGATCTCGTCTTCTCTCTCCAGCAAGGCGAGCTTCCCGTTGTTCCTTCCCCTCCCAAGGCCGCGGATAGAAACGCATACGAGCGCAGCGCCTTATTCCGTCCGGGGAACTTTTACTCCCGCTAGGATCGGGTCCCGTTCTTCAGGCCGTAGCACAAGGGCTTCAGCAAGCCTCGGCGCTCGGACACAGGGGCGCGTAGCGAACCTCCCTCGAACACCTAACCGCCAGTGTTGCCAACTATTTTCAATGGAAAGTAGCTAAAGTCTGCCGAAAATTCGCTAAATGTAAGCCAAGTGGCGTCATGCGTAAATTTGCATATTAATGGCGTAATGGCGCCCGTATTTGCATTCTGCCTAATGGTTGTACTTTATAACTGTTTCCCCTAATCCGTGCGCACATAATGTCCAGTATAAAACTGTTATCAATTAACGAAGAAGAACCGGTAAAATTAAATGGTTTTATTTCAAACAAAGGAGAAGCAGGTAAGGGATTGGTCTGTGGCAACACCGTTTGCACATCGCCCAGCTCATTCACGTCTATGTCAGGTGCTGTCGCGGTCGCTGGAATGTGCCCTCACTGATCAGAGCAGACACAGGGAGAGGTGTAACTGGTGTACCGAGAAAGCAAGACCTCGCTCTCACTTTCGCAGGACAGTACTGGCGGCATTTGGAAAGTTGCTAAGGTTTTGTCCAAAAATTCGCTAGATTTGTCGCTAGGCTTTTAAAAATAAATTAAGCTAAAGGGGTCTGAAAAGTCGCTAAATCTAGCAACAAAGTTGGCTAAACACTGACCGCCCGCTGCTTCAAGTCACCGCCCACCACCGCGCTTCACGGAAGCAACCGCCCTCAGCCAATGCCTCTCCTCACCCCAATCCCCTACCCGTGGCGGCAGCTCCTCCCTCCCATTCTAAGCGAGCATGCATCCTCGCTGTCAGCACAAGCTCCGGCCTGTCGTTTATCCCTCTCTTTCTTCCGCCTCAGGAGTTAGTTTCAGCCCGAGGCATGCCTCCGCTGTCAGCTCAAACTCCGGCCTGTAGATCTATCCCTCTCTTTTTTCTGCCCCAGGAGTTAGTTTTATTGGCGAGCATGCCTCCGTCGCTACTCCCGGCATTTTCTTTTCCGCCTTCTCAGGCCCGCCCATCCTACACGCTAGCCTCAGCCACTCCTCTACCAATTCCCCCGAACGCTCCCGCGCTGGAACCAGCCCCCGTCCCTAATTCCATCCGGTCACAAATTTTATCAGAAATTCAGAACATTGGCTCCAGAGGCAGACCTGCTTCCAACTCCAGTACCTCCTTATTCAGAGCTGATATTTCCATAAGCCACCCCTTGAGGCCCCTCCTAGAAGCCTCCCTCACTTCCATCTTGCAGGCCATCTCCCCCAGAACCCTTTAGTCTTATTTAACAGCGTGGAATAATTTCAAATTTTTTCATGCCGCTTACAATTTAGAGTTCCCTGATTTTTCCCTGCTAGCCATTACTTCCTTTATTTCCTACCTCAACACCATAAAAAACCTCCAAATCAGCTCGATCAAAGGGTACCTAAGCGGGATTCACTTTTTTCATAAGCTCATTCACGGCTCACCCTCAACCAACATATCCAATTCCCAGACGTCCCTACTCATTAAAGGCATCCAAAAAACCCATCCCACTCGCCCAGACACCCGCCAGCCCATAACCCTAAAAATCCTAACCAAATGCATCTCCACCCTCCGTAAAGGCTACCACTCTTTTCACACTGCCCGCACCTTGGATGCAATGTTCATCCTGGCCTTTTTTGGTTTCCTTAGATGCTCCGAACTCACCATTACATCCACCTTCAACCCATACATCCACCCAACCATATCTGACCTAGCTCCACTAGACAACGAAGCCATATCCTTCTTCATTAAACAAAGCAAAACAGACCAACTAAGGAGAGGTCATTTCATCTATATTTTTTAACCTCCAATCACCCATTCAGCCATTCCAAACCCTCCTAGCCTACCTCCAGCTCAAAAAATCCCAATCCAAAAATCCCTCTGATCCCCTATTTACAGACGACATCAATATATACTCGCTTCTGGTTCCAAAAACACCTTAAGTCCGTCTTACTCCTATCTGGCATCTCAGCCGATAACTTTTCAAGCCATTCATTCCGAATAGGCGCAGCTACATCAGCGACCCATAAAGGCCTCTCCCAACACCAAATCCAAGCACTCGGTCGCTGGTCATCAGAAGCCTTCCAGAACTACATCAGATCCGACCCGTTCCCACATCAAGGAAGCCCATCAGACCCTAATAAGTTAATCCCTCCCCAAAACCCCTCACCAGCCCGTCAATCTCACATGCAGCCAACTCTCCCACCTCTCTCATGTTTCCGCCGCGCCGCAGCAGTTCCGCTGGAACCCTCCCCATCCCTCACTGCAGCAGCAGTTCTCCCGCTACAGCTCATCCCTTACTGCCGCAGAACCCCTCCCCCGATCCCCTACTGCCGCAGCAGTTCAGCTCCCAGTGCCCTCCTCCCTCGCCTCTTACAGCTCCCCTACTCCCTTCCGCTGGAACCCCATCCCTCACTGCGCAGCAGTGCCGGCTCCAGCGGGAGCTCATCCCCTACTGCCGCCCAGCAGTTCCAGCTCCCACAGGAGCCCCTCCCTGCCTGGCCACCACCCCAGTAGCGCATCCCCTACTGCGCCGCAGTTCCCGTTCCCGCTGGAGCCCCATACCCCACTGCAGCAGCAATGCCCTCTCCCGCCTCCCTGCTGACTCATCCCCTACTGCCGCAGCAGTTCCGCCTCCCCTGGAGCCCCCATCCCCTCTGCAGCAGTAGCTCTCGGCTCCCGCTGGAGCCTATCCCTACTGCAGCAGTTCCGCTCCAGCTGGAGCCCTCCCCATCCCCCACTGCAGCAGCAGTACCTCCTCCTGCTCCTGTCAGCTCATCCCCTACTGCCGCAGCAGTTCCCGCTCCCCTGGAGCCCCCTCCCCATCCCTCTGCAGCAGCAGTGCTCGCTCCCGCCGGAGCTCATCCCCTACTGCCGCAGCAGTTCCCGCTCCCACAGGAGCCCCCTCCCTTGCCTGGCCACCACCCCAGTAGCGCATCCCCTACTGCCGCAGCAGTTCCCGCTCCCGCTGGAGCCCCTCCTCATACCCCACTGCAGCAGCAATGCCTCTCCGCTCCCGCTACAGCTCATCCCCTACTGCCCGCAGCAGTTCCCGCTCCCCTGGAGCCCCTCCCCATCCCCCTCTGCAGCAGCAGTGCTCGCTCCCGCTGGAGCCTATCCCCTACTGCCGCAGCAGTTCCCGCTCCCGCTGGAGCCCCTCCCCATCCCCACTGCAGCAGCAGTACCCTCTCCCGTCGAAGCTCATTCCCTACTGCCGCAGCAGTTCCCGCTCCTATTACAGCAATACCAGCTACACCATCCAGCATCCTTCCAGCTCATACCCTGCCTTTTGGGGGGCCTTTAAGCTGCGCTTTGGCTGCTGTCCGGCGATTACATAGCATTTTGGGGAGCACTCTGGGTTCGGGCCGAATACCGAGCTCGAACCCCTCTCCCGGGCAGGGAGAGTGCCCTGGGCTCGGAAATAACTACCGGGCTCGGGCCTCTCCCGGACAGCAAGCCAAATCACGCTTATCCTTTCACGTTGTTATTATCCGTGAGTGTGAACTCGTGAAGTGATGTTTTATTAACAAATTTCGGGAGGAGCACGTGCAGATAATCAACATGGTCATTTCAATCTAAGCCCCTATCCAATTAGTGCAAGAAAGAATCCCTATAAATAATCAAGCAGCCCTACCTTCCGCTCTCTCGTTTTCAGCATCCCTCCACCACCCGTCTCCTCACTCTCAGTCCGGGGAGCACTCTGGGTTCGGGCCAAATACCGAGGCTTCGAACCCTCTCCCGGGCAGGGAGAGTGCCCTGGGCTCGGAAATAACTACCGAGCTCGGAGCCCTCTCCCGGACAGCAAGCCAAATACGCTTATCCTTTACGTTGTTATTATCTGTAAGTGTGAACTCGTGAAGATGATGTTTAGCTTACAACAAAACCTAACAACCTTACCCACAAACCTGCTGAATTAGATTTAAAGCAAAACTTGATTTGGTTGATTTATGAACCTTTCAAAACCTAAAGATGACTTTAAATGCCCTCAGAGGTATAGCCAACCCTGTTCACACACATACATTTATCCTTTCTGTTGCCTTTATTTACTTTTAAACAACCCCTTACAAACCGTCTGCACTTTTGAATGAATTAAGATTTAAGGTTTCATTTCATTCTATGTCTGCCTGATGTACATTTAGACAATTAGCTGATGCTTTTATCCAAAGCGACTTACAAATATTAGGAGACAAAACTTCTTTTTTGTCTTCTGGCTTCTGGCCTTAATAAAGTCAACATTAAACATTTCCCCCAAACTGAAAGACATGACACCCCATATCACATCATATACTTCACAGCTTTTAATTAAACATGTACATTTCTTAGTAATACAGTTGATTTCTCATGACCTTATTCCTAAGTGATGATAAAAAAGACATAATTTGTGCATAATGTGATTCATTAGCTACTGATGTCAACATACTGCACTAGTTCTGTTTTAAACATTGTCAATTTAGCACACTATAGTAACCCTGTGGCCACTGTACACTATATACTACATATCATAACTATAGTAGACTCGAGCACAATCACATGCAGCTTCTCATAGTTTCCCACTATCATCTCATCCTCCACGACTAAAACCTCCTCGCTGAAAAAACAATAGAAATCACAACATATAAATTATAATGGGTTTAATGGGAATTGCATTTTTTGGAAACTATAATGGTCTCTATGGGTCTCAACTGGTGATGGGTTCTACTGGTGGGATGTTATCTGAAGGATAGGAACCAATATAACTCTCTCTCTCTCTCTCTCTCTCTCTCTCTCTCTCTCTCTCTGTGTGTCTCTCTCTCTCTTTCTCTCTCTATAACTGCAGTGGTCTCTATGGGTCTCAAATGGTGATGGGTTCTACTGGTGGGATGTTATCTGAAGGATAGGAACCAATATAACTCTCTCTCTCTCTCTCTCTCTCTCTCTCTCTCTCTCTGTGTCTCTCTCTCTCTCTCTCTCTCTCTCTTCAATGGTCTCTGTCTCAAATGGTGATGGGTTCTACTGGGTGGGATGTTATCTGAAGGATAGGAACCAATATAACTCTCTCTCTCTCTCTCTCTCTCTCTCTCTCTCTCTCTCTCTCTCTCTCTCTCTGTCTCTCTCTCTCTCTCTCTCTCTCTCTCTCTCTCTCTAACTATAATGGTCTCTATGGGTCTCAACTGGTGATGGGTTCTACTGGTGAGATGTTATCTGAAGAATAGGAACCAATATAACACCATTGAATCCAACTGGAATCAACCCTAAAAACACACAACAGAGGCATTTGTACTGGTTTTAATAATGAACAGCTGATGGTTCATAAAGGTATTTGTACTGGAAACCATTATTGTTTCGTTCATCAGGACAAAGTTAAACTGGAGCAGGACACTGGTCCTCTATCTCCACCTGTCGTTCGCGACCGCGTTCCCGAAACTCTCGTGCACGGTGGGTTTGATGTACGTGAACGCTGTCCGGAAGTAAATAGATGAAATAAATCAACTGCGTCGTAAATAAACGCGATGGAATTTCAGCTGTGAGCGCGCGCACGCGAGGCTGGCGCGTGCCGGGATTTAATACGCACTTTACAGCGTGATAAAACATTATACATCACAAATCCGTCAAGTTACGCAGATACGCAAAAATAAAACAAAATATGATTGCGCGACAGAAACTGTCGCTTACCTCACAAAAACTAGCTAAACACACACACATACATTCATAAAAGTGTCTGATGATGAATAAATCACTTGTATTAAACGTATTTAAATCATGTTTGAGCGCTGACATACTGACTGTCCTCAGAACTGCAGAACTGTACCTCAGTCAGAGTAAATCATGATAAATCTCACATTAGCACACTATATATCTCCTGACACAAGTCAACATCTTTATTCTCCACACAGCACAACTATTCACCTCAGTGTCGAGGGCGCGCGCAGAGACTCGTGCCCGCTGTTTGTAAACGTGCAGATGTTTAATTCTTTTACCTTGAGTGCCGCAGACCAGCAATCCCAGCAGACAGGTGTATCATCATCATCATCAGCATCAGCATCAGCATCTTCATCAGCATCTTCATCAGCATCTTCATCAGCAGGTAACAGATGACGAAGCGACAGACGGACTCTCCTGATGCGAGCTCAAACCTCACTGAAACGAATGAAAGTAACGAAGCGCTCTCTCTCTCTCTCTCTCTCTCTCTCTCTCTCTCTTCTTCCAAACAGACACACACACTCTCTCTCTCTCTCTCTCTCTCTCTCCAAACAGACACACACTCTCTCTCTCTCTCTCTCTCTCTCTTCCAAACAGACACACTCTCTCTCTCTCTCTCTCTCTCTCTTCCAAACAGACACACTCTCTCTCTCTCTCTCTCTCTCTCTTCCAAACAGACACACACTCTCTCTCTCTCTCTCTCTCTCTCTCTCTCTCTCTCTCTCTTCCAAACAGACACACACACTCTCTCTCTCTCTCTCTCTCTCCAAACAGACACACACACTCTCTCTCTCTCTCTCTCTCTCTCTCTCTCTCTCTCCAAACAGACACTCTCTCTCTCTCTCTCTCTCTCTCTCTCTCTCCAAACAGACACTCTCTCTCTCTCTCTCTCTCTCTCTCTCTCTCTCTCTTCCAAACAGACTCTCTCTCTTCCAAACAGACTCTCTCTCTCTCTCTCTCTCTCTCTCTCTCTCTCTCTCTCTCTCTCTCTCTCTCTCTCTTCCAACAGACACTCTCTCTCACACACACACACACACACACTTCTCTCTCTCTCTCTCTCTCTCTCTCTCTCTCTCTCTCTCTCTCTCTCTGACACACACACTTATAAAACTATACTGTAGATCTATTGCTTTAAATATTGAAAATCTAATGAAACTTGTCAATTGAGCAATTAAGTACATTTCCCCTCGAGCTCTCATTAACTCATTAAAATGTCATCCTCATTACTGTAATACAGTAGGATTTTATGTAAATCAGTCCAACAAATACTACCATGACCTATAACACAAACACATAATGTTATTTTTTAATTATTAACAGAATTATTTTAGAGCAATATTTTATAGTTCCCTCAGGACCACAAATAACACATGAATGTGAGTTTACCAGTTTGATGAATGTGGAAACCATTGTAGTCCTTATGATTCTATGTTTTATACTTTTAGTATGTTTTTGTACGATTATCATCATATGAATTTACATTCATTTTAAGTCATTCGGTTCATCAGGATAAATGAGGTTTAAAAAAATGTTCAGATGAAAATATGTAAAATAACTTTCTACAAAAGGAATAAAATGCTAAAGAACATTTACATCTGGACTACATTTCTTTTTATCACATCAAAGCATCTATTAAGACAAAATCAGATTAATTTATTCATTTTCTTCCAGTCATAGAGTAACTTTGTTATCGCTGGATATATAAAAATACTGTAAATATACATATGACTGTGTCACATTCTCTTGTCTTATATAGCAGGTCTGAGGCCTGATTAACTGTCTCATGACACACAAATAAACATTTTCATTTCTGCTTTGGGTCAGATAATATTAACCTTTTAGACTTGTATACTCAAAGTTCTATCTAGTTTAACTACACGTCTGTCTTGTTTAGCCACCAACATGCAGTAGAGATCACCTGGAGATCTGAAAGCTATCATTAGATAAAAAAGGTTTCTTAAGTGGCAAAGAAATAAACAAAAAAGCTTTCAAAGGAACTCAAATAAAACGTTAGGGAATTTTCATAATGTTGATAAATATAGTTGTGTCACTCTCTGAGAGCTCAGTCCTATTCTGTAAACTCATAGAAAGATGTTTATGCGGTCAACACTTTGAACTCAAAACCCTATGACAACTTTCCCCTATCATCTTCTAAGACATCTTTCATTCTGCTCAGGCTCTCTTCATTTCGTATGCTGCGAACACAACTGTAATTTGTTTTGGAGGGTGAGTATAGTGACAAAATAATTAAGGGATAATCCCTCTGGGTACCACACACAGGGTGGAGCCAAATATCAAGAACCTTCAAGAAATATAAGAGTCTCAGTTTGACTCAGCAGGAGAAACGTTTAATTTTAGAGTCACAAATCAACACAGACTTGAACTCTTTACCATGTCACACAGCAGTTACAACCAATATCATTGCTTATTAATAATAATATCTTCATTCATTTGTTTATTCATAATGGACATCACCCTGGGCTCCAGCAATAATTGCATTTTGCAGAAACAGCGTGGAAATTACTGTAATGACAGACACCATTATGTTTTTTCCTCATAAAACACAGTTTTAAAAATGCATTTGATTGAACTATATCAGCTGTTAGAAAAGGATCTGAATGATGATTGAATAATACACTGATATTCTCTAAACACCCAGAATATACTGAAAAAATGAGATCTACAATATACCCTATCAATTTCATTTCAGTAGATAACAAAATATCAAAGACATTCATTTGAAAAGAAAACTAGCACAGGAATTCAATAATGCAAAGACATTCACATTTCTAAGTGTATCTAATGTCTTTACTGTAACTTATAAAAGAGTCATTTGAAGAGTATAAGCTATACTCTTAAAATAAACATGCTTCATGATGCCATTAAGGAACCATTTTGGGCTGATTTTAGTCCCATAAGGAACCTTTAACATCCATATAAACTTTCTGTTTTTTAAAAGGTTCTTTGTAGTAAAAAAGATTCTCTAGACTGTAAAACAGATGGATCTTTTAAGAACCTTGGAATGGCTCTTTAATGGCATCACTGTGAAGAACCTCTTTATTTTGTATCATACAGAGAAAATGGCATTTTATGTATATTAAATACTATTCCTTTGTGATAATAAAATATGAGATGTTTGACCAAAATATAATGTGCTAAACATCAGCATGTGTTAATCCATTCCAGCACTAAAACTCTCTTTTATTTAATTGCAGCACATTGTGAAACACAAACAGACGTCTGAAAACACCAGAGATTCAGTATCAAAACACACAAGCTCTGAATCAAAAATGAGGCAAATATTGTAAACACACCTGGAACTGCTAGTAATACTGTCTGATGAAAGATGACAAAGATGAGCATGCTGGTGTGTGCTGTCTATCAGTCGTCCATCATTCTCCTTTAGTAAATGAATTTTGGGAATATTCTCCTTCATCTAAGCCCTGCAGTATCATTGCCACATGTACTCAAGCTCAGCAGATGCTGTTCTGTCAATTACAAGCGTCTGTCCAATCAAATCTGAGTCTATCTCCATCTGCTCAGAGACACGAGACTCGTCTGGAGTGTTTGAGAATATTTTCTTTCCCCGGGACGGTAAGAATGAGAGTTGGTTTTCATTAATGTGTAACTGATTTATTTGAATGAAGACAAATATCATTTATATAATGTATGTTTATAGTTTTACATTGTCCAGATTTCTCATTTAACCATATGTGTGAGTCAGGCCATGAGCGCAATAAACATCATTTATAATAATCACGCAAATCTGTGAACGCTTCAGTATCAGTCAGTGGTAATGTTTCAAAATACACAAACAAGAAGCAATAATACTAAATAAATGAAGAAGAGATGACTCTTCAAAGAACAGGAAATAGTTATTGTATTTTAATGTTCATGTGATCATTTATGAGGAATATGGACTGTTATGAATGTGATAATTCTGAAAACAGCACTTTATGAAAAATCATGATTTAAACAGAAACAAATGCTTTATAAACTTCACTCACATGAGGATTTACACCATCTGAACTATCAGTATGATAAAAACCTTTGATAGAAACTTCTGCATGGAATTGCCCAGTATTTGCTTTTGTGTTATTGTTGAAGTATTACTAACACACTGTATTCTGTGCACACTGTTCACCTTCATTTACACCAAATAGAGTCACTAAAATAACTTTTATCCTTTAAAGTTTTCATGTGTTTGATATTTTGTGTGATATCTTAAGTAAGGTTACCTGCTCAGTTTTCCTTCTACAGTACGTGATCAGTTTCTTTAACTGTAACCTGCTGTACGTGTGTGTGATAGGTGATGGGAATTGTTTTGTTCTCGGCCACAGAGTCTGACATTAAATTACTATTGCACAAAACCTCTGAACCAGCAGAAATCCAGCTAAAAAGATTGTCCAAAAGCTGAAACAACCGAACAAACTACACAAACTTGTGAAGAAATGTGCAGTCGCCTAATATTTATATAAAAGCAGATACTTTGTGTCTTTTGCTACAAATTAGTTCATAAATAAAGCTAAATTATTTTACTGCAAGTATAGACACATATAAACTATAACTGTTGCGTTAGATATCGAGCAGATGAAGAAATGTCAGCAGACGGGATGTGACACAAACACTGATTTCAGGTTTTCAGATGCTATCTGTGAGAACATCATTTATTCTCAAAGAAAATGAGGTGTAACTGTTTGTAAACCTGTGGGATATATGGGGTAAAATGCATGTAAATATAAAATTAAAATGCTGAATTAGATATCCAATATAATAAGGTCATGTGATAATGGTATAGCATACTACTTTACACACGCTTAACAAAACAGCAGGTAATATGCAGTGAAAGACTATAATTAGAGAGCCATTACAGTAGCTGTATAGATTTATATTATTGAGTGAAAGTTTGTGTGTTTAACACTATAGAGAATCACTGTCTCTCTGTTGATTCATGAACATCTCAACATGCCGCAGACGCAATCTATTGTGGAATATCAGAGAAGTAAAATCAATCTTCATATTTCTACCTCAGCAGAATCTGTTGAAGCCAAAGCATTTATTTCTTTTTATTTGGGCCAAAATATGACATTTGCATTTCATTTCACTTCTTTATTTTATTCCATTGTAAGATTTTCACTCAGATAGGTAGCCAATATCTCTAGAAAGCTTCTATCTTTTCTTACAGGATAAAAGTGATTCAAACTTCCTCAGCAGTGACTCCGATGGGACAGAATCTGAAAGGTGGAGCGATATCTCACTGACACAATTAAACTCCAGGGCTCAGATGTCATTATGGTGAAGCAGATCTCATCCAACATCTACGTGACCTTCAGTGGCCGTTTGGCCGGACGCATCGCCGCAGAAGCCTGACCTTTCTCTTACTCTTCTCATTCTCTTATCTTTTATATTACGTGATAAAACCCAGATCATTTCTAACTCGTCTTCACGGAAAAATGGAATTGTCATATCGGTTGTAGAGAAAGATGAGGAAGATTCCGGGCGCTGGAGTCAGCCGACAGATGATGTGACAGAGACGGGGTTTAATGTCAGAACGGAACTGATGTAAAGGTGATAAATAGGTGACACATTGACAGCCATTCAGTGTGATCAGCATGTGTCTGTTTCTTTCTTTCAATCTAATGTCTCTGTTTCAAAAAGACTTTTAAATCCTGTAACAGGCAAAACTCTGTGTGGGCATTAGTGGCAGGACATCACTGATGACGGTAAACTACCATTCTTCTTAAGTATACTACAGTTAACTATAGTAAATATTAACATACAATACAGTATTTACTACAATTTAACAGTTTACTATTGGTAAACATTACCAAAGTGAAGTCATTAACAAAATAAAATACCCTACAGTTTACTACAGTAATTATTAAAGTACACTACAGTATTTTTCATTTGGTTATTTGCTCAAATTCACAAATCAACACCAGCGTCAGATGGTAGAAAACCAGAAGGGCTCAGGAGTACATTACCTCACGAAATATAACCATGGTAAACATAATGATTCATGTCAGAATACTAGAAACTAGATGATAATGATGATGAGTAATGATGTGTAAAACTGTAAAAGCGGTTTCTCTGGGGTTATTCTGAGAAATCTTTAGCATGTCACTATGTGGTCACTTTTGTGAAGGATGGTTATGAGGTGTTTCTATTTGATATTATGAAAACATTTGAGAAATATGACTAAGTATAGAAGATAGTTTCATTTCTAATTACTTTCCAATTTGCATAAAACTGCAGGCAACATTTGGAAACACGTCAAAGTCCGAAGAAAGAAATGATGACAATTGAAAGCACTTTGACATGAGATATAATTAAAGTTTCCATTAGAGTTTTCAGAGCTGGAAAATAAGCACCTTTTATTCAAATCACAGCTTGTGTTGACAGCTGACAGCTTTAACAAATGCAAAAAAATGATGACTGAAAATGAAAAGAATATGAGAAGTGGTGATTTGTAAAATAAACAAAGCGTAAAAATGATTGTGTTCAATACACGATGGAAAGAAAAACTCTATTAAGATCTTTTACATCTCCATCATTTCAACTGGACATCAATGAGATCAAATGGAGAGAAACTGTCTCAAACCCGTGCTCAGATTTGTCTATAGATACCTGCAATCAAATGAAATATATCTCAGTATTAAACTTAAACACTTTCTTTAAACTCTCACAATCTTCAATCATAACTAATCATAAAACATTAATGATTATCAATGCTCGGATGATTTTGTTTTTACTTCAGGGGTTTGTGCAGAATCACACATCCACAGATAACACATCCATATGTGTGCAGAGAAAATACAAATATACATAACAATCTACTTTAAGACTTCAAACCATGTCTACAGTCTACACAGGATGAGCTGAAGAAACACATGTTGTGATATTGATTGTTCAGCTCTTGTGGACTGATGAGAGTTGTTGCTTCAGATGTGTTTTTGACTCTCTGCTACAAATTCGATCAATTTTTAATAAGTGAGAAGAGAAGAGTTACATTCACTTACTTTTCTAGCAAACTGCATGTAAGATTTTCACCCAGCAGATGATAAAACAGAAGAAACATCTCATTGATTTCCATTGAAGAAGGATGAATCTAGAGAGCAGAATATCATACAGACAGAATCATATCATACAGAAATGAGCATCCACCCAAAAAACAATTCTAGAAACCATCTAAGCAGTCATGAATGCCTGAGAGACAACAAAACATCTCAATAAGCAGATACAGCAGAAACACATTAAACATCAGTTTAAGGTCACATGATCCTGAAGCTAAAGTCAGCTGATCAAACCTTCCATGTTCAGAGCACTAACATACAGGACACATGCTGTAAAAAATATAAACTACTACACTACACAAGATGGGAGAAAATATGAAATGTATTTATACTTAAAGCACATTAAGTGTCTATAACACACATTTAAATGACTAAACTCATTTGAATGTGTCATTAGATGCACATGATGTGGCAGAAGTTAATTATACATTTGACAGCATATTATAATGACATATTCAAATGATTGACTGATTGAAACGTTCAATCATATGCAGAAAACCCTGTTCTTAAAGAAACACTTCCTTCAAATCTGTGATTTTAATATTTCTGCTTTTAGATATTTTAACTTTGTGATTAGAAACCAGACGGCCATTTTTAATTTCCTGCACAGAAAGACGTCTCATGGATTAAGCTGAAAATGTTTAATCATCCCCTGATGAAACGCTCATATAATGAAGACCTTGAGCGACTTTTAAATGATAAAAAATGTTATTAACAAGAAACAAAAAACACATTTGCTGGGAAAAAAAACATTAATTAAAAGTATATATTAGAGGACTGAGCACAATCCCACACATTAGCAGGAGATTTGAATATATCTGTGAATTCAGCTAGAATAAGATTTAATGTGTGGACTGCTGGGACCAATAAAATAAAAACCATTTCTTTTAAATCTATAAATAAAACCTGTAATTAACAGAGAATAAATTGACACATTAGAAGATAAAGTGTGTCATTATTATTTTCATTTGACTTTTACATAAAAATGTAAAACTGGATTTCCAGTAACCATTAAATGTTTGTCTTAAATATTTGTGACCTGTCTCTGAAAATCCTGCTAAAGCCATTGTTTGGTCATTTACTGTTTTCTACATACAGTAAAATCATCCTAAATAATGTAAAAACATTATGTGATGATAAAATTTTGATATCTTAACTTAGTAAAGACCATCGTGATGTTTAAAGGCGAAATCAAACTTTAATGCTGGTTATTCTCATAATCAGATTTCGGAGACTTTGGTAAGGCCTGGTTTTCACAGACAGGGTCACATTTAATGCCAGATTTCACCTTGAGGGGAAAGTATACTTTAGATTCATTTTACTAAGTATACTTAGTACTTCTGAATGTATTTTGTGTGTAAATAATAAACTTTGAGAACAAATGTGTGTGTGTGTGTGTGTGAGAGAGAGAGAGAGAGAGAGAGAGAGAGAGAGAGAGAGAGAGAGAGAGAGAGAGAGAGAGAGAGAGAGAGAGAGAGAGAGAGAGACAGAGAGAGAGAGAGAGACTTTATTTCTTCAGTTGGCTCTGTGTGGGATTAAAGTTAGACCAGTGCAGGTATGACTGTCTCTAAGGAACAATTACAAATAGATCTGTGTGTGTGTGTGTGTGTGTGTGTGTGAGAGAGAGAGAGAGAGAGAGAGAGAGAGAGAGAGAGAGAGAGAGAGAGAGAGAGAGAGAGAGAGAGAGAGAGAGAGAGAGAGAGAGAGAGAGAGACAGAGAGAGACAGAGAGAGAGAGAGAGAGAGAGAGAGAGAGAGAGAGAGACAGAGAGAGACAGAGAGAGACAGAGAGAGAGAGAGAGAGAGAGAGAGAGAGAGAGAGAGAGAGAGAGAGAGAGAGAGAGAGAGAGAGAGAGAGAGAGAGAGAGAGAGAGAGAGAGAGAGAGAGAGAGAGAGAGAGAGAGAGAGAGAGAGAGAGAGAGAGAGAGAGAGAGAGAGAGAGAGAGAGGACACAAATAATGGTCTGATCATATTTTCCCGTCTCATTAGCAGAAAGTGAGAATGGCACAATTACTTTGACAGAGTGGCACGTCTGGACTGAGAGTCACTATGAGAAGATGTGTGTGTTTCTCCACCTACACAACCACTGAATTTCATTTAATGAAAGAGCTGCATGCGTGTGTCTGTGTGAGAGAGAGAGAGACGGGCGTGCAGACAGATTACTTTTCATTCTCACTTTCTCATCTACATCACAAATAACTGGAGATTTGAGCATGCAGAACTCGTGTGTTCTCTGTCATAAAAGCCACCCAATAATGACACCTACAACATAATGTCAATCATTGTTACTGACAGCTGTCATTGGTGACAGGTGTGGGCGTGTCCCTGTGTAATGGGTTTCTGCCCACAATACAATGATGAATACAGCACAAAAATTGCCAAACAAAAAACAACTTTGACTTGTGCATCAGTATTCAAACTTTCATTTATCTCATCTGCAATTTACATGCAAATTGTGGCACATTTTTAAAGTATTTACAGCACATGTGATTTTGTCATCATTCACTGACCTCATATCAGCCATTAGACTCTCTGTTCATCTGCTCTCTTTCAAACAATGAAACTGAATGACAACAGATGTTGTTCACTTCTAAAAGGACAAAAAGACAACAGTGAAATATTAAACAGCAGATCATTTGACCTGTTCATATTTCTGAAGATTATTTCAGAAATAAACAGACCCAAACTGAAATGACCGATCTCACAGGCCTTCACATGCTGTACATTACAGTAACACATACAGTATCTTTCATATTCACATATCTTTATATCTAAATGAAAGAGAGACATTTCAACAAACTGTGAATGTGAAAATGTGATCAATTAATGGAGCTTTATGTGAAAATGATCTTTCAGTTCATGTTTAGAAGAGATTGTGAAATAAAAAACATTTCTTCTGTCTTCTGTAGTAACCCCAGTTTAAATATGATATTTGTAATTAAATTGTGCTGATACAAATAGTAATCAATCCACAAAATCCACAGTTACTAAACTTTTACTATAATAAAAGCATGGTGAATTTGTCCTGATGGAAGAAGTATTACATTGCGTCTCCTGTAACTGAAGTTAATGCATTAATATATGATGTGACTCTTGGAAACGGTTGCTAAGCAACTTAAAGTCAATGTAAACTGTATTCTCAAGCCATTTTAATGCACCTGTGTGACGCATTTCACAGTGAAACAAGATATTCAACAAATATGAGAAACAAATGCGTCATGAACTGAGAGGATACTGAAAAGTGAGAATTTTATACCAGAATAACGTCATGTTATAAGAGGAGATGGGTGATGACATCAGCTGGAAAAGAAAGTTGTTTCAGAGCTAAACAAATAATTACAAAAACAAACATTTTGAAGAATCAGAAACATATTTTAAAAAAATAACAGAGAAATTTGATTTCAGATTTACTTCCAGCCTCGTCTACACCAGTGAATTTAAACTGTTTTGACTTGATCATTTCCACAAGTCTCCATAATCACAATTTCCATTCAATAAAATAATCAAATCCATGTCTAATTGTTATAATACCCATCTATAATAATGTCTTGACAAACTATTTTACATACTTAATTTAAACATCCTTAGAAGTTTGGTCTACATCATCAATTTCACAGCTTCAAACTGCTTTTACTGTGACTCTTCCAAACAAACATGTTAAAAACTATTTCATAAGAACCTGGACAGGTAACAGGTGACGGCAATCAGACAGCTGACGGATGGACAATTATCTGATCTGATAAAAACTTTAATAACAAACTGAAAACCATTTCCAAACACGATCTGGGGTTCATCTCTCTCTCTCTCTTATAGCATTATAATGGCCAATATAAGAAGTGAGAATCATTCCAGATCTATTGAGTTAAGAATTATTCAGATTCATAACCATTTATGTGCTTTCACAGCTGTCAGCAGCTATAAGAGAAAGTAAAGAGAGGTTTCTTGATCTTAAACATACAGAGATGAACCTGAGATATTATAATCTTGCACTTGATACTGACACCTGCTGGTGTGGAGGAAGATACAGACACTATAACTCACACCAAAACTTCACTATTACAAGAATAGTCATTAGAAATACTTTTTTCAGTAAGATTTCTTGTTTAAAAAGTGCCATTGTCTTACTTAACATTACTGTAAAAATGCTCATATAAATCAATAATCAATCCTTTATTAAACTTTATTTTAATTATAAACAGATTTTTTAGATAAACCCTCAAATTGTTATATACACTACCACATACACTTTAGTAAAGATATTTTCAAAATACAGTTTGTGAATACAGATATGAAGTGCTTGTGGATTAATGTAATTTTTCAACACAAAAGCAGAATTTTATATAATATATGATAAATCTACTGTACGCCACTAGCAGCAGCAAGGCCAAAGGGTTTATTCATGTGAAATATAATGCTAGAATATATGTTTAATGAATATATTTGACTCTTTTCAGAGTTGCAGATGTAAAGACTGAACTCATTGACTTTCATGAACATTCAGAGTAAAAGTTTAAATATAACGTTCTGTATGGCATCGATTTAATGAGAGGTGTTTAATGGCTGTATGAAGACTGTAAATGTTTGAAGTTATTTAGCTTTAGTAAAGTTTCAGTTTACTGTCGTCTGAACATTTTCATTGACTCTTAACCCTTCTCTGTACCCGTCGACCGACCTCGCTCTGCAAAACACGTCACAATCACTTTCTCCTGATGTTTAGTCTCATACAACTGATGCTAAGATGTGATTTAGACTTCTGTATTCTGAGATTTTAAAGTCTCACAGACAGAAGTGAAGCGGTAATAAGCAGAATGATATATGAACGTCTCCTGCTTGAGGTTTCTGCATTATAAATGCTAATGTCTCCCTAAAGCACAGTTTCTCTTTACTACTAATTGCTGTATGAACAGAGTGAGGAAAAGTTTCAGGAAGGGTATTAAGAGAGAAAAATGGCAAAAGTTGTTGCTGGATATGCCATCTGTTTCTCAAGGTCGATCACCAGCCAGCGATCACATCCATCATACCCCAGACGCTGTAAACAGCCCAAACTCACTGTTTTTCATGTTTTAAAGGTCTGTTCACACCAAGGTCGATTAACTATAAAGATAAAGTACAGATAATCCTACAGAATTTAAGAGAATAGCAGCATTTACACCACGACTATAATGAAAGCTAATGAATGACAGCCAATCAAAAACTATTTGCATTTAAAGGGCCAGCATATTTAAAATGTGAAACTGTGGCACGTGATCTTAAAATGAACATCATCCATGTGTGTGGATGCAAATAAAGTTAATTTATAGTTATTCATCTTGGTATGACTGTTTTAAATTATTATTTAGGTGCTTTTCAATCAAACATTGTGTGTTTGTGTTGTTTATGAGAGTCTTATTATTTTAATTTCAATTCAACAGCAGCGTTTCACCGCAGTGATGTTAATACACAAAGGCAAATTTTACTGTGAGTTAAACTCACAAATAAAAGTGTATTGTTGGCTCCCCTGATGAGCACTTATACCATCAGCGAGGTGTTTACGGTGAATACTTTTACCCTGAAATAATGATCACCTTGACAACATAATGCAATTTACATAATTACCGCACAAGAGGCGCAGGGTTAGATTATACCAGCCGAGCGCTGTGAGATTATTTCTCCCGCTGCTTTACATTTGTTGATGCACAGAGATTTTTCTGCAAATACAAATCCATATTCATTTCTGCACAATTCATTTGAATATGTTTCATTTATGAATGCAAATAGATGCGCCATCTTAATCTCTGACTGAAAATCAATTCAATAATGATTTATGATCTTGCTAAAACATTATATTCAAAAATATAGCCAGTAAAGAAAATACACCTGTTTTGGGTGGTTGCCAGGGTGTTGCTAAGGTGGTTGCCAGGTTAAGTCTTTATAGAGAACCTATAAAACTTAAGACACAGACATAAGAAACAACTGAACCCATTGGAAAGCTGAAGTGATGTCATGAAGCTTACTTCTGCATTATTTAATAATCACAATGAAGAAAGAAATGACACTTTCCCAAATGAGCTGAACTCACCTCAGGATTTAAAAGCGAGACGTTCACAAACGCTGCTTCTAAAACATCATCAAGATCATTTGATCTCTCGTGTCAAGGTTCCTGAAATGTTTCAGAGAATGTAAAAATCATTTAAGGGTGATATGTGTCATGTACATCTCTTTAATATTCTTTTACCGCTCGACATGCAGTAAGAAGACGATGAAATTGTGCTGAAGATTGAATGAGATGATACTGTAGGTAATGACACATCACTGATAGACAGAGAACGCAAGCAAGTTAAAGACAAAACGCTTCTCAATATTTCCCAGAATGCTCTAGTTTAAAGTGTGTCTGACTTCAGTGTGAAGATGATGATGATGATGATGATGATGATGATGATGATGTGAGAGTCATCTGAAGTGTGTCATCAAGACTGAACTGAACAGAGATGTCTGAGGAACACAATCAGCTATAATGTTCTGATTCTTCATCATCTAAAACTAAACACACATAGTCACACGCATTCTGACTTGAGTTTATCTTTGACTGGATCCCAAAATATTCTGGAAAATATTCTGAAAAAAGAAAGACAGAATTAGATACAGATGAGAAGATTGATGAGAAGATTGGAGATATTGTAAAGATATACCAATATTTAAATACTGATATTAACTTTTAGCTAGTGATTTTAATAATTACTTATCATGAAAATAGATGTGTATCAAAGGGCAAACAGGCTGATAGAAAGACAGACAGACAGACATAGAGACTGATAACAGACAGACAGACATACATAGAGACTGATGACAGACAGACAGACAGACATACATAGAGACTGATGACAGACAGACAGACAGACAGACATAGAGACTGACAGACAGACATAGATGACAGACAGACAGACAGACATAGAGACTGATGAACAGACAGACAGACATACATGATGAGACAGACTGATGAGACTGATGACAGACAGACAGACATAGAGACTGATGACAGACAGACAGACAGACATAGAGACTGATGACAGACAGACAGACAGACATAGAGACTGATGACAGACAGACAGACAGACATAGAGACTGATGACAGACAGACAGACAGACATAGAGACTGATGACAGACAGACAGACAGACATAGAGACTGATGACAGACAGACAGACATAGAAAACAGATACAGATAAAGGACAGTCAGATAATAGATGTCAGACAGACAAACCAATAGAAAAACAGACAGAAAGACAGACAGATGATAGACAGACAGATGACAGACAGACAGATGACAGACAGACAGATGTAAGTCCAAGCACACAAATCAGTGATGAGCAGAAATAACAGCAAATGAGAGAGAGACAGACAGTCATCATTCACTTCTACTGTACATACACTAATATATCCATATAAATGCTACACAAACCACTGTCATCATTTAAACACATATACTTCTATAGTTTAACTTTAAGCAGAGAAACACATGATGAGAGATGTTTATCTTTAATAGAAAGATGAGATATTGTAATATGAGGTACATACTGATGTTAGTCTCAGACCTGTGGTCTGGTACATGACCTCCTCCTGTCAGATCATTGATCTACAACATCCACATGTGATGATACCGCTGTTCACAGCACACGACTGTTGCTTAGCAACTGCTTAACAAGAAGTTTGGGTAAAATCAAACTTAAGTAAACACATTAGTAAAGAACAGAAGAAAAGAATATACATTAAATGACAGTACTGAGTGTCTCTTTCAGAACAGATCTTAATATTATAAACTTCAATCCACAAAGAGTAACAGAAGAGGGTTAAAGCTCATATATAATTCATCATACGACTCGTCATCTGTTAATAAGATACATTTGAGGTGATTTCTAGTACTGCTCCTTAAAAACAAAAAGACTTTTAATAGAAATAAAACGATTTACTTGACTGTTTTTAACATACATCGCATTATTAACACATTTAATAAAGTCATAAACAAGATATCATCACATTATCAATGTTATGTTTAATTCAATATTTTTTCACTCCATCAAAATCTTGTAAATAAATTCCACTAAAGGTGTAAAAACAGAAGCGTTTCAGGACAGATGGTGTTGAGGAGATGAGCTGTATAGGAATATGTTTCATTACCGGTACCGGCTGTCCACTTTTACTCTACAGTCACACCGTTGGCATTCACAGATCCCCGTGTGTCCTTCTCCTTAAATCTGTCTAAATGACAAGCCACCCGGTGCCGCTCGCTCTGAAAGGACACGGGTAACCTCCACCCACCCACCGGCACACGCCACGTCACTTCTCTTAATTCAATTAAGATCATTTTTATTGACTTAATTGTTTGAGACAAGTCATTTTCCCAGGCTTAAAGTGCCACACTGACAGCAGATCAGTTATTAATGTGTTTTTTAATTGAAGTGGATGTCTGGAGAGACGGGTTTATACCGGCCCACTCGGAAAGAGTCTGAAGCCCTCAGCAATGAAAGATTATCAGTATATAGTCTTTAACTATATAAATATGATATGTCTCTCAAACAAGCAATGCAAGCAGTATTTTATCACATAGACCTACTGAAAATGTGAAATGTTTCTGTACTCAAAACATTTGTCAAAAGTTACACAGCAATTAATAATGTCAATTTATCGCTTCAGTGAGAGAGATTTAATGTTCAACACAGCAGAACAAAGTGTTCAGAGCATGTGATTGACCTGACATTCATTTCCGTCAATAATCATTTTATTTTAATAAAGGTAACACATGATATATAATATAATAATATAATATAATATCTCGCGTGATACTCGGTTCACAAACAAAACATTATAAATAAGATTCAGTAAATGTAAATTAAGACTAAAATTAATTAATAAGTTTACAAACGTTTATTAAGATGAAACATTTCTGCTGTAAATGTGTTTATAAATTCATATAGTTTCATTTATTTCTCTCTCTGAAGTTTAATGTAGAGAGTCATTTATATCCAGATCATTCTTCATGTGTTGATACTGTAATCATAAGACACAGAAACACATTACATCACAGCTGATAATCAAATCAAACCTGAAACCTACTAACTGACTTCTGTTCTGTAATGATTCACTGAAAACACAATTCAACTGAAGGATGAGATTAAAATAGACTAAACATCACTGAAAAACAGAACAATAAATAACTTACATCAAATATAGAACCATTCAGTTCTCCATTATACAGCATGTCAGAGGACCTGTTTGAAGACACGAGTATTAGGGTTAATTGGTTTGTGTTGTCATTCTCATAGGTGGCATTTATCTATGTGGGAATCTGGTGGCATGTGTCCTTGTAGTACACACCTGAACAAGGGTTTTAATGAAGACAATTAGCATGAAGGGCATCTGAGGAGACCCGGGAATGAGTTATTAAAATTCAAGTGTTTTCTAACTGCTGTAATGAACCTGAACTGAACGACTGTAGTAAATACTGTAGTGTTACTGTAGGAAACTTTACACTACTGCACTAGAATTCACTATAGTAAACTGTAGTAACATTATTTCTCATTGAAATCATGCTTTCTTTTAATGGAGATTTAGTCATAAACACCTGCTGATAGTTGAATTATTTTCAGATCTCATTAGAAGAGAGCTGGTCACTTCTGTAGGTCACGTCTCGGTCCAGAGAATAAATAAATGAAACGGTAACTGGGGTTAAAGATTCAATCTCTTAATGGATAATGTCTTCACGGCGCTCCTGAGAAACGCGCTCAACCTTAAATTGTTCCAGCGGTGCAGAAAAGCTTCTCTTAGATTTAATCTAATTGGTCTCTTCACAATGACGTGCCGAGCCGCCGTACAGACTTAACTATACACTTGAAGATCATATTGAGGCTCAGCCCGTTACTACGGCAACAATTTCAAAGAGGAGAAATCAGGTTTGGCTCAGCTGATGAACTGATCAGATTTATTGTTTGTGGGTCATGAACAATAAAATAAACTTCAATGAATGATGAACTGCACTGTAAAATGTGAAACTCTGTCACTTTAATCTCAGATGTTTCTCAAGAGAAGAAAAACAGCAAAATCAATTCAATTGTTCAAATGAATGCAGATTGTTGAGGTCAAATAATCTGGATTTGGGTCAATTTGATGAGAAATATTTGAGTTCATATTAAAATCTTTAATAATGTTGGTTTTTGATGTCAGACATCACAAATCTGAGTTGAGTTTGTGTTGAGATCTCTTCTGAAACTCTAATGACAGAGAAATATCTGAGACACACATGAGACTTCCATTTGATCTTCATTTAATCTCACTGATGTCTAGAAGAAAAACTGAGATATTATATAAGAGATCTCAGCTGTGATTTACTCACCCAATCACAGATGGAGATGCAGACAGACAGTGTTTATTCTAATCCAGCAGCAGGTTAAAACATGTGAAATCATCTACAGAAAACAAGTCAAAGAGATTCTCAGCATCATAGATTATTCATGTCTTCATAACCGTACCCATTTTCCGCTCATTTAGATCTGTAACGGTAGAGATATTGCCATAATCAATAAATATTGATGATATCACTGCAACACATGTCTCCTGGTTATATTTCATCTGCTTAACATGACCTGCAGACGATATCTATTTGTTTCCAGTAAACTGTGTTTCTGAGATACACAATGAACATCTTCTCTTCCTGCTTTACTGTAAACTGAGGTACATCATTGACTTTAACAAGGACAACTTTTCCCCTTAAACCTTCATCAATTCTCACTAATGATGAAAAATGATTTGACTTTAACCGTTTAGAGCTTCAAGCACTTTGTAAATGAATCACTGTGTCATAATTGTTCATGAAATCAGCTCTTCATTCATCACGGCCGGAGGATTCGGGTGAATGGACATTAAGTATTTGTTGAAAAGTGGGTTTGACTTCAGGCACTCATTTAACATTTTAATGTCTTCAGAATGTTGGATAGATGACACGTGACACGTGTCGAGTGGATCAGATGAGGACTTCTGCCTCCAGTAAAACTCTCGTTTCATACTAAAGTGAATGATGTTTTTAACTGTAGAAATGAGATTATTAACCCATAATGGAATGACTCATTTATGCATTTGTTTGTTTTTATTATCTATATTTCATTAATTATATTGTTTTGGTTCAATAACATGATCCACATACAGTAGATTGTGCTGATGTTAAACTCATTTCCACAAACTGATGCATATTAAAATCATCAAAATCCAGTAAAAATATAAAGAATAATTGAACTTAAGTTTCACAAATCTTCTATCCTTCATGTGCACAATTCCATGCAGATGTCACATGCAAAACAAACACTTCTAGTGATTTCTGCACGATAGTTTTTCATTGCTAATATATGTCCATGTTAATTTTTCAGACACTTTGCAATAACATTCTGCATCAATAACATCCACAGACAGACTCTCTATAATAGAAATAAATATACTAATTTAATCAGATTTACTCAAGTAAAGAATAAAGGCAAATTCAATTGCTCGCTGGAAACTGAAAAATGTGTTTGTGACAGTCTGAATTACACTGTCTGTATAGCAGCAGTTATTTCAATATCTATTGATAAAAGTGTCTTTGAGATTCAGTCAAGACGGCAAAACAGCCCAATATCTTAACAAATGAATGTCAAAACTTTCAGCAGTGTATTAAACTTTAAGAAATAAAACTAATGTGCTGATAAGAGTCATCTTAAAGAAACTTCAGGAACATCATCTTCTCATCAGATCCACATCTTTAGCTCTGATCACACCACAAACTCATGTTATTATAAATGAAGCTGTCAGACATACATGAAGTCATGCTTTATACCAGACACATACAGTATGGGCAAAACTCAAGCCTGAATTATGAATTAACAGAATGTGTTTTATTATATTCAGGAGATGCTTTTCAGTGTGACTGAGGAAGGATATGACAAATGAGAAACTGATGAAGGATGTGCTGAATGATAAGAGATTTGAAATGAATTGTGTTCACACAGACGTAACGTTTACAATCCAGATATAATATATACACATGGTGTGTTTGGAATTTGCATGAACATCATTGTACCATCTGCATGATAAGATGTTAACAAACTGTAAAATATATACAAATGATTCGAATATATAACAATAAACTGCAACAATTACAATATGCATATGAAGGACATTATAGTTTCAACTTGTTTCTCATGAAACATTCAGAATGAAGAAGTTTGAATGCGTGAGAGACTTTTGTATTTGCTTGTGATGGTTTGGTTTGGTTCAATGTTAATATCCACATCAGAAACAGTTGAAATGATCAGAAGTTCATCTTAATGAACCTGTAAGAACATTGAGATTCTTCATCAGCAGGTCCTGACGAGCGTCAGCTATTCACAAGAAGCTCTCGGTAAGAAATCAATATTGATGTTCTCAATTACAGAAGCGCTTAAAAGCTAAACGGCCTTTAGCCGCTGGTACATCAGAGAAGAGACAGAGACTACAGGTAAAAAAAACAAAAGTCTTAAAGAGTTTGAATGAATCCTGATCAAACAGATGATGATGATTATTATTATTAGCCTGAAACAAACAAACACATATCTATGTGTATACTGTAAATCAGCTTCATTGAAAAACACGTGATGATACTAAATGGAAATGACCAAGAATAAAACAGCTAAAGGAAAAGACCACAGCATCTGTTGAAAGCTGAAAGATCCTCAGATGTTAAGTGTCCAAACACCAAACATTTACCTCCCAAACTGAACTTTAACTTTCATCCAATTCACAGATTAATACTTCACAGATATTTGAGAAAAACCTTTAAAATTCCTTCCAGAAACACGCAGATAAGAGGACAGAGCAGCGTTCACTCTTCCAGTCTTTAGTCCAAAAGAAAGATAAGAAAATCTATGAGTTTTGTATTAAATGAATGTTTTATTTATTCACAAACTTACTTTAAAAAGTAAGAGATAAGCAAGACTGAAGGTTGAACACAGAATGGATTTGGATTGTGTTTCTTTCCTTCACAGAGACCTGCACATGATATTAAACACACAACGGCTGTGGAATTAACAATGAAGAAACAAACACACATCCTTCTTTCCAGAATAATGCTCGACATATATATGACATGAATCAGCTGTGTTGCAAATACTGTTTGTAAATTAACACAATGTTTATCTATGAGAATATTTCTCTGATTACAGACTAATACAGATCACACACATTCATGAAAACAGATCAGTATATTATTCAAGACTGTATATTTTCTAAACATACATTCACAACATTGTGAAAAAAGCTACTTGTGTCTCTCTATGGGCTGTTTTGATGTATTTTACAGTATCAACTTTAGGTCATTCATTAAAATTGACATCATCATCATCATCATCATCATCATCCTCATCATCCTCACCATCATCACCATCATCATCCTCATCATCATCATCATCCTCATCATCATCATCACCATCACCATCACCACCATCATCATCCTCATCATCATCATCATCATCATCATCATCATCATCATCATCATCATCATCATCATCACCATCACCATCATCCTCATCCTCATCATCATCATCATCACCATCATCATCATCATCACCATCATCACCATCATCCTCATCATCATCATCACCATCATCCTCATCATCATCCTCCTCATCATCATCATCACCATCATCATCACCATCATCATCATCCCATCATCATCCTCATCATCATCATCATCATCATCATCATCATCCTCATCATCATCATCACCATCACCATCACCATCATCATCATCATCATCACCATCACCATCACGTTTCTGCTCTTAAAAGAAATAAGTGATTATAAGATGTAAGAAGTCCTTAAGTCTCCTGTACTGAAATCAGTTTTCATTCAGTATGTTCTGTATGAATGGCAGGATCTTCAGTGTATTGCCAATAGCTCTAATTAAAAGACTTACGTCCCCAGCGGAAGCCACTTCACATGGAAAGAGCTGCGTTCACTTACAGATGACGTCTGAATAGTGTTTGATTAATAAAGAGCAAAGTTTAGTCAGAACTATTTAACCTTTTCATAACCGTCACTGCTGTGTCAACATCATGACTACTATAGAAATAAGTTTCAACTTTTTGCCTGCAATCACTTGAATCCATGCAGAAATGACGTTTGTTTCATTTGCAGAGACCCTTAAACTCAGTTCCTGTACCTCCATTTATTTCTGACCCGTGTACGTGATGAGCGCTGAGAACAAATCTTCAAGTAAACTTTTACTGAACACTAAACACCTCCATCTTCCTTCAAAGCGTTTAGCAAGTTAAATAACAATTCAGCCAGCATTTACCAACCCTCACGTCATATTTTACACCTTTAATCCTGAAAGACAAATATTAATAATATTTCAATGAAAGTATCATCACTGACAGCACAAACACGTACACAAAAGCATTTTCATCCCCTAAGAAGTGTGGATCAGAAATAAAAGAACACGCCAGAAACACAAAACAGAACAAGCATTGAGACGGATCCAGTGTCAGCAAAACTGCTTATCAAAAACACTTACTGACAATATATAAAACACTTTGTGTAACACAATCAGAAATATTCATCATGTCAGTCGGGTCAAGCCGGATCAGGTTCTAGCGGGAGAGAAACACAGATCTGTATTGATTTAGGGTTGTGCGGCGGTGAGAGGAGATGATGTCATTAACCCCTTCATACCTGCTGTCAAAACACTGCAACAATCAATCAGATGATATCACATCTGATCGCATATGTATGAAGATTTAAACAACACAAAGCACTTTTACTTTGAGTGTTTTATAGCTATTTAAACAACAACACAAGTTTAAACATCTAGAAGACATCTCAGAAATGTCTGAAACTGTGCTATGATTTGAGTCAGATTTCCATATGAACGATTCACATTCATTTTATCCCTTTATACTTTTACTGAATGTAAACATTTGACTCCAAAAAGCATGCAAGATAAAGTTGATATTTGAATGAAAATCTCAGTGAATTTAAGGTCAGACGCATGAAGAGGAAACATCTGAGCAATAACAACTTCACATTCACACAGACATTTTACTTTCTGAAATCTGAACGCAGACACACACACACACACATATATATATATTCTGTTGAAAGAAAGTAAGGTCAGATGGTAAGGTTAGTGATAACACACTCGTCTGGTTATATCGCAGGAGGCAGAATACATTCAGGAGTTTAGAGGACGACCGCATGCACGTGTTCTGCATATAAACCAGATGTCTGATCAGTAATGAACGGCTTTCTCAAACAACTCACTATGTTTCTGAAATACAAGATGAGTTTTGTGAAAGAAAGAAGATGACTGGTTTAAACAAACTACACATAATAAAGTCAAAACACAAGCATCACTATTGATTATATTCAAAGAAACTAACACCAAACGAAATACTATAGTATACTGTAATATTTTTTCATCAGCAACCAAAATCTTTTTAATCTGACAACCTTAACTTTGGTTAACAAAAAAATAAAAACTGTACAACTAATACATGTAAACTGGGCTCAGATGTATAATTAAAATGTTTCCTCTTCATACCTGAAGTCTTGAATCTTGTTGTTGCTTATTTTTAAAGCTCCTTATATTTGATTTAATTTAAAATAAACATTTGCTAATTATTTACATAAGCAGTTTGCTTTCAAATCTTATGATTAATTCCCTAAATGACATTTGCCTAGTTTCCAAATGATAAACTAAAGACAGACAGATATTTAATATTTACTGTTAACATCAGATGAGAAATCTGTCAAAATACAACGAAAGACTTCAGAACACACAAGGCTTTTTGTTTAGCAATGCTAAGAATGGGTATCGTTTTGCTGTTGCCTCCATTTTACATTTTCTTGTAATACAACACATCTTGACCTTGGGACGTATGTTAAACATGAAAGAATACGTCATCCCATCACCTGCAGAGATAAAATAAGAAATCTTATTAGGGTCTATTTAAATGAAAGCGGAGCACAAGGTGTTATTGGGGTGGAAATACAGGCCAATAGAAAGCGGATCATTGAGCTGAAAGTTAAAAACACACAACTTTCCTGACCCGCTGGAGAGCGCGCCTCGTCCCTCGAGTCATCTCGCCCTTGAAAACCAAAAGGCGACAGATATTTAAAGCAGTCATATTATTAAAGTTCCTGCCCCTGCGAATCTATTTTTCACTTGTTTCTCCGGTTCTTTTGACAAGCCCGTGACAGTAAAGTAAATTAGGCCACTTTAACCTTTGACCCCGGACCATTTTTCAAAGGCACCTTATTCTACACCTGCACAATTTCAATTCAACATCTCATTTCGGTAAAGCAGAGACATCAAAGCCCGAGCAGCTACATCCCATAAAATCACACCAAATCCCAGTGACTTCTCACTGCTATGAAAAAAGACTGTCCTGTGCTCCAACTTTTGACCTGACGGGTTCTTCAGAGAATAAGAGCAGATGAACACGATATAGAGGAGAATTAATGAAGGTCAGCTGATGATCTGATATAACGACCGTTTAGAGGTCATATCCACATCATATACACGTACCAAGATTAAATCTTTAGAAGTGCTCATTTTCCATCAATGTTAAATAACAGTTACAACGCTTTCATTCTGTAAAACATAAACGTCCAAAAGGAAGCAGGAAAATAAAATATTCATGTCATCAAAAATCATATTTAATTCAAAACGCAATTCTTTCAGGCTAAATGTGTGTGTCCTTTAAAACTAACACCTATAAATAATACAGTCCCTCATATTAGAACTATGTGAAACTATAAAATGATGGTTGTGAATGTGTGTGTGTTCTGTCATTGTATGTTTTCTATATACTCGCATGAATAATTGAATACATGAAGAGATCAGTGAGATATTTTCACACAATAAACTCAATGAGAGTGTGTTAAACATCAGCTGAATATAATATAATCTATGTGTCTCACAGGATAATTGACATGTAAATGAACACGGGAGAAGAGCGTGTAGGTCAGAACGGCTCTTGTCTTGAATGATAACGGTTAAAGCACTTATTACCTGACAATGACTGAAGCATCAATTACAATCTGAATGTCACGAGAATCAACCGTTTAACACTCACCGCATTTACATTTCTAAACCTAGAGACTTTAAAATAAAAAATAGTATTCATTTAGCATTTGTAAGGAATAAAATACACAAAATAAAACAAACTAGTTAAATACTAGTCTGACGTTCATGCTGTTTTTAGAGTAAAACTGCCAATCAAACACGTCTCATAAAATAAAGAAAACACAGGCCCTTGTGTGATTCTGGATTATACAACAGTGTCAACATGGTGAATGTGTTTTATTTTCCTCTTCGTGAAAATCTTATCCAGTCGAAATGAAATATAAAACTGATCTTATATACTTCATTCTCATGTCTGATCTTACTGTAAAGTGCCTTTATGACAGTCTACATCTCATCGTTTATGATCCATCATCAAAATCCTTCAAGAAAATCAATAAAACGTATTAATAAAATATGAAATATCCTGGTTTACATCATCAATCAACTAAAGTAAACGTGGTTGTGATTTCAACTTAGACACATTAAATTATGTCAGCGTCACTGTAATATGATGGTTTTACCTGTAACAGATCTCTGAACAGTGGATATTCAGTAAAGAACTGAAACTAATATATAATTTATAATATAAAATAATGTTTCAACATGATGTAAAAGTATCACAATACCTGACGCACATCTGAATATTCCATCTCTGTATTCAGGATTTCAGAAATATCAGTTACTGCATCCAGACGAACCAAAAGTCAACCGAACATTCAGATGATTTCTTCAGTATTACCTGCAAAACACAAACACATCGTAATGAATTACTCTACAGGACCGTTTATAACTTGTAAGATCACGTCAGATTTATCAAGCAAAATACTAATCAGCTATGAATCATTTTAATAATATTATTTGCATTAAAAGATGATAATATATAATTATGAAATATATAATAATAATAATATACTTACAGCTTTACTAAAAACAGTTATTCAGTCTCTAAATCCCACTGTTAAAATCTACTGATTATATTGAAATAAATTAAAGCTTTGCGTCTTTTGTCTAATTTTTCATTGTTGTGAAATATTGACTTTAACACAACAGATGAAATGGATCAGGTGTTTTAATTACAGAACACATGAATGATAATCGTTGACCACTGAACCTCCATTTCTGTCTTATCTGTAAACTTCTTTTGCGTCTGTGATGTGTGTGAATCAGAGAGAGTTAATCCAGCAGCTTCCTGTTAAAACCATCAGAGGTGAAACTATTGAGCTGATAGCATTGACCGTCTTATCTCGGCCGTGCTAAAGCTTTTGCTCTCATATCGCCCACAAAAACACCCTGGACTTATTCGTTCCTCTTTCCTTTACAAAAAACACAGATGGCAATTTAAAAAAGTCACGCTTGTAATGTTGCCATAGCACTCAGTGGAAAATCCTCCAAAATCATTGTTCTTGTCTTAAACTCTGCATGAAATTATATAGTTTACAGATTTTCATAAAACATCCCGCTGTGTTCACCTGCTGAGGTTTCTTTTGCCAAAACTTCATTCTGTGTAGAGACGAACAAGTGTCTTTAATTTCTCTTGGCTTTCAGATGATAGTTCTCTAATCTCACTATAATCTGAATGATTTTGGTAACACGATTTAACATAAAAATCTTTTCCTTGTGAAAAAGTTTTGGACGAGACATGCTCGAGTTATAACTAAATCAAGAAAAACGAAATCCTTCACACTCCAGACCTTTAGCCATCTTAAAATAAAAGATGTGTTATCATTGACACGTCCTCATGTAGTTTATAATCCTGAATGTGACTCTTTTCTTCAGTGTAACAGAAATGAGGGTCAATGTTGTTTGATTAAATACTGGTTATAATAAAACTTTTATGGAAATAATAAAACTTGCTTGTAAAATTAACTGTTCAACCAGACACAAGAGCTTGTGATGTTTGCTGACATCAAATCTCAATGACCAATTCTTGTTTAAGTACCGAGTTCATATTTCTTTATGCAATTCTCTCTTACACTTTCTCATAATACCAAAATGTTTTGTTTGTAGATTTATTATAATAATATTTCAGTTCTGATTCATTTACATGAAGAGAAAGAGAGAGAGAAGCTAAAGAGTAAATTACAGATATACCTCTCATTCTCTCACTAGAGCTCATACCTGAACACTCTCCTGAACTCTCTGTCTCTCTCTCTCTCTCTCTCTCTGTCTCTCTCTCTCTCTCTCTGTCTCTCTCTCTCTCTCTCTCTCTCTCTCTCTCTCTGTCTCTCTCTCTCTCTCTCTCTCTCTCTCTCTCTCTCTCTCTCTGTCTCTCTCTCTCTCTCTCTGTCTGTCTCTCTCTCTCTGTCTCTTTCTCTCTCTCTCTCTCTCTCTCTCTCTCTCTCTGTCTCTCTCTCTCTCTCTCTCTCTCTCTCTCTCTCTCTCTGTCTCTCTCTCTCTCTCTCTCTCTCTCTCTCTCTCTCTCTCTCTCTCCCTCCTGCGGGGCGATTCACGACTCTTGCCGGTGAGCTGATTGATTGTGCATCTGCAGCGCAGCATCAGTCTCTGTCCTGATGTCTGGATGTGACGGTGTGAGAGCAGAGACCAGCAGCAGATGACTGCAGGGTGATGGACCTGCGGCCGGTGTGAGGTTAAAGGTTATTAGACCGTCTGCCTCTGCTGAGCGCAAATGGATGAGCTTCATCTTCACCACACCTTCATTTAACCACAGTTACTCTGAATCACATTCACCAAAGAATTCATCTCATCATACCTGTCAAGAGTAATCAGGTCAGACTACAGACCTAGAGAGAAAGAGAGATTTCACATTGAGTTTTCATTGCTGTTAAACACACCAAAACTTTTTTATTACTGTGATATGAAAGAAATACGTTATTATCTTACGTAACATAAACATAATGTTATCAAATTTTCTTTAAACTTTGTGGTAGTGTTTTATTTGACTTGTTATGCACATTTAAATGATAAATTAAAAATGACTTTATACTTGAGTAATAAAATTACACATTAGAAACCCTGTATAATAATAAAACACCAACCTAAATGTGAACTGTATTTCACATTAGTTTTAGAGAACTAGTTTTTTCCTCCTTACTGTTGTTTAGATTTTCTCCCACATTTTAGAATAGTAAAGCACGTCTTAATGTGCATCTCACACACCAACTATAGTTAGTTTGTATGCAGACATGTTTTCATGCGATTATCATCCATCACGGCTTATTCTGTGAAGATAAACGTTCAGCAGGACATTATTAGCACCTCAAAAGTTCATTTGCATGTGTTTCATTTCATAAATGAGAGTCTGAGAGACTTCCATCTGAAACTCCAGACAACAGCAGAAATGAAACAAGCTTCAAACTGAGGAATAATTACACACAGATCCTCCATTATTTCTTCATTAACACACCTCTGAATGCATACGGTGATGTGGACGTTTAGAGAAACAGATACTGCTGTCAGACGGCTCTTAACGTCTTTCTGTAGGTGTTTTAATCTCTCTGACAGCTGAAGGTCTGAAACGTCTTTATTGTCTTGATGATGTTGATGTCTGATTGTCAACTTCAGCTCTGTGAGAGTCGATTATGTTGAAGGGTGAGGTATTCACTATTGTTAAATACTTTCCTTTCTGCCTCATAAATCAAGAATTCACATAAAGATAACTTAAAAACTATACCATTGAAAGGTTGATATCCACATTTGTATCTGTGGTGCTTTAAAAATTCATATCATTACCCATATTTTACTTTACATGGAAATGTCAGCTTGTTGTTTTGGCACCAATACACAATAAAATCAACAATAAATCAAAGAGGTCATTTGGAGTCTCCAAGTGTCTCTTTATTCACACTGTTGCTTAAACAACAAGATTCGCTCTAAAGTCAAATCCTTCATCAACATCCCCATGTGCAGGAGACGTGTACAAGCAGACAAAATATCAAGAGAGTTTTGTTTAAACTTTATGAAATGTATATATTTAACCTTGTTGAATACATTTATAGTGTTCTGGTTAAACACGCGGATGTTTAGAGTTTTAGTTTGTAAACATTTGCACCCGTTCCTCTCTCTGTGTAATTGTTTTGACAGATTGATTCGAGAAGTTGAACGAGTCGAATGGTGTTTGCAAAATAGCAGCCGAGTGTCTTTATTGCTTCAGGAAATTTACTAATAAATATGCTAATGGAAGACGACACTTTTAACCGCGGTATCTGTCAATAACCCTCATTTCAATCAGCACTGATTCACCATCATCTGTTCATCTTCAACATGAAACAAACAGCATCATTTAGTGCATCTACAAACATGCAGAGGTTAAATAACTGTAATCAATCACATGAACGACAAACACAGACGCGTAAACTGCCTCATTATGTCTGTATGAAACGTCTTGAGCAAATCATGAACACAAACACACAATGGTCAGCTCACTTCTGAGACTGAAGTGCCCTACATAGGGTGTAAGTGTCATTTCCACACCAGATGAACAGCTCCTCATGTGACATTATAATAGACACAAAACAATACTGAAACTATCAGCCATTGAGTTTTAGGAAATAAAGAATTCTTCATTTGATGGTTCACAGTGACTCTGAGGAGATCTGCTCTGAACGAAAACGAAATCTCTGAGATGTGCTAAATAATCCCACTGACATGATGTCTTTGACATGTGTTATTATTCATCTGCTTGACACACATTCAGTCCACCGTCTTCAGAAAACACTGACTTGAAAGCTGCAGAAAATGACGGCATCATATACAGATATACATCATTCTATCCCCTGATGCTTGTAACAGTACAGCTATCAACAGCATCTTTAATCTACCTCCATTATAGAAAAGGTCAAAATAAGAAATGGTTTTGTATCGTGATATATTTCTCAGTCATACAGAGAGTGAATGAATCCATGTGTAGCGCTTCATTATTCACACAGGTTAACCAGCGGTGCGCTTTTAATCAAAGCACTGCAGACGAATCACATTTTATCAGCAGCGATTAAAATTTATCATCCAAGAACAGCCTGCGTGATTATTAGCGCTGGAACGTCACACTCTCTATTTTCACACTAAATTAGCCGCGTTAATAATAATTACTGATAGTTCGGTGTGTGATGTAATTGACTTCAGGCATATAAAACACATGAGAGTTAATGAGGTGATGATATTCAATAACTCATACACAGGGATATACTGTATAACTCATGTTAAACGTTTAGCCTGATTATTCCTACTGTACGTAGCAAGACAAATATTACTGTTACAACTTATTACTTTTCACAATCATATCTGATAAAAAGGAATCGGATCCATATCTAGACAGCAGAGAACACAATCTCACACAAGTCTGATTATGTGATTTATTTGCTTCTGAAGATGAAGTTAAGATCATGGTGAGTTGTATTTTTACACCGTTTCAAGATGATTTCGAAAGTTGCAAATACCGTCGTGTTGAATGTACTCACACATAACACTGAAACCTGGAAAGGTCAACATTCATTTCTCTATGAGTCACCCGACTCTTGTGTTACACCATCTGCAAATGAGCCACACATAACCTTTACTGTATATTTTAAAAGGTTACTTTACCCAAAACAAGAACAGGGTGAATATTCTGCCCAACACGGGTTTCCTGGACAGGGTTTAGATTTAGTAGTATTAACAAACATGCCGTTACAAAAAAACATTACTGGACCCGTATAAAGTTTAGAAAATTCTCTAAACGAATTTTGTGTCATATATCACTAGAGATGATCTGATTTCTTTCATCATGATCTTCAGGCTTTATATTACTGTAACATGTAATCTTTTGATGACTCTCACCAAAGATCTACAGATGTTGTCTTGGTTATATTATATTTGCCTACAGTATGACTACAGCACTAAAGCTTGATGTCATCACATACTCTACATCCCTATGTGATATATTTTGAATATGGTAAATACTTTGGGATGGGGATTTTGGTGAATTTGTATAAAATGTGTCATACAAAAACATACAGTATGATTAGAAAATCAAGAATGAAGGCCAGCCTCTACAGTTTACATCACTGGAGGAATAACACATCATATTAAAAGTACAAAAGAGATTTTTATAATTTATATTATATTTTGTAAACCTCATGGCAATAGCTTTGGATTGGCATGAGATTGTGTTGATAAACTCCGATGGCTAAAGGTGTTTTCCTGCAAATGATTTAATATTTTGGTAACAGGTCAATAGTTCACAATCCTCCTCACATACAGACCTGTAGAATATCTTACCTCAGCGAGCATCGATTCATTAGGTAACACATTGATTTTGTTTCCAAGCAGCGAAGGTCGAAATTCTCCATCCACTGTTATTAGTGCATCCCTGAAAGATAGTAAATACAGTTAAGTGAGGCTGAAATTGCTCTGTCAACTAGATTGAACTTGCGGATTTGCCCCAAACACACTCGCACAACCCTCAGGAAAGCAACTTTTACAAAAAAAACCACCATTTGTCCTTGAAAACAGATTGGAGAAACCCACATCTATGTGGCCGTGAAAAAGTTGATTCGATGGTGATGGAATCAGTGCGATTATTTTTTTATCTGGTTGAAGGATGAAGTCCATCGAGCGTCGGCACCACCGACAAATTCTCCTTAATCTGAGACGGAGAACCTGAAATAGCCAGAAAGCCTTTCAGCGTTTTCTTCTGCTTGAGTTATAGCACAGTCAAACTTCAAATTGTCGTGTATTTTTCAACCACTGAAAGGAGCCGGTTTTTCCTCTTGCCAAATGAATCTTTGAGCTCAGAGCTTTAACATCTCTAGGGGTTTTGCTTTAACAGGATGAGATGTATTCCTTTCATAAGGGTTTTGATTACAGACTGAAATAAAGAAAGAGAAAATTACTCAACACAACTGTGATGCATACAGTGATAAAGATACAGTCACTATTGAAATAGATATTTATAATAAATATAATAAGTTATAAATATAAAAAATATAAAAATAAATATAATAAGACACAGTTTCATAACCAGGAAGAAATATTGACCTTTTAATGTTCATTTGAAGTATCAACTTAGTCTCAGAGAAATAAAAACAGAAATAAATGAGTCAATTGTTAAACTCGATGAAGAGTCTGAAGGTGTAAATGAATTAATTGTATAGATAAAATAATCTGGATTTGGGTAAATATGATGAGAAACGTTTGAGTTCATATTAAAATCTTCCAATTAAATGGACTTGACAAATCTGAGTTGAGTTTGTGTGATTGTTGAGATCTCTTTTGAAACTCTAATGACATTTGTGAGATTCTGTTTCTCAAGAGAAAATCTGAGACACACATGAGACTTAAAAGATCCATTTGATCTTCATTTAATCTCATTGATGTCTAGCAGTAAAACTGAGATATTAATAAGATTTCATTTCTTGATCTCTCATAATGCTTCTGGGAAAACTTTATAAATATCTCTATATAATTAAAAGTTCTCAATATGAACTCACACAAACTCATTTCTCAATCACATCTTTCTTCAGCGAATGATCTGAGCTAAGCAATCTTTCCTCCATCAGCCCAACAACACATCAGCTGTCCCACAGCGACAGAAGCAGAAAATCTCCCATTACAAACAGCCGGTTCAGCAGTCAGATGCTCAACCTTTAAGGTGACATTCACTTTAACAGCGCAGACTCATTTTATCCTGCATAGTGTTTCATTTTCAGCAGCTGTCCAGGGATAATATAGCCATGAAGCAATCTACTATAAAAAGAGCTCTGATCAGAGGATTTCTTGCCACAAATAAGGCTGATGTGATGAGTGTTCACTCCTATAGATGTGTGAAAAGAGAAACACAGAGTCTGTGTGTGTTCTCATTCATGTCATTTCACATCTCTTTCCTTTGTGGATTTACGCTTGCTATGTTATAAAATCACCAGCAAATATATTTAGATAGTATATTATTACATTGTCCACACAGTGATATTGATGTTGAAAGATCTATAGTCTCATTTTTATTTAATCTGACAGATAAATACTAATGTAAAAGATACTTCACAGGTGTCAGGTGCCATCAAAAACTTAATTAAAGCCTAATTTCTCATTCGATTATAAAAGTAATTATAAATCTATACTGCATGTCAACAGTTTCAAGTCTTATATATTTTAATTTTCATTTCTTTTGATAAATACTAGAAAAAATCAGAGACAAAGCTGATACATCATTGTAACCACCTGCATAGCAACACCCTAGCAACCACACAGAAAAGCCTAGCAACAGTACAGCAACAACTATCACAAATCATAGAATTTGAGCTGTTCTAATGAAATCTTCCTTCGTTTAGGCCTCAACCTCAATTCCATTAATATTTCATACAGATGTGATACGCAAGGCATCCTATGCAAATGTGTCAAGAGTTTGTGCAATAAATGATTAAAAAAAGAAAACAAGAGTTTTTCATTTCAGAAAGCAGAACATGCAGCCGTGCGAGTCAGAGTTCAGCGTTTTCAAATGACTTGTTTTGACAACATCCAATTATGAATGAAAGGAGTGTACGCGCGAGATGTGTTAACTTCTGCATTTACACCTCAAAGCCCAGAGAAAGTTCTGAAGGAGGAAAACAAACAACAAGAGCTTAACTTCTCTCACAGCTGGAGCGCGAGGTTTCTCTTCTCTCAGCAGTCTCATATTTTACAAAGTCAATGGATCCTAGACGAGAAAATAATCATACGAAAAAGGCGGCGCTATGCTCTTTGAAATATGGTAATTTTCTGCATCTCAAGATAAAAACTCATCCGTCTCCAGCGATGATCTCGAGAGGAGATGCTGCGTCTTTAGTCCTGTGAAACACATATCACTTAATTCAGCATCTGTGTTTTAGAAATGATCTCTGATGGTACCTGATGAAAATGAACAGATTACAAAAGCTTTTATTTCCCAAAGCCCAATGCCGTCTCGAACAGCCCGTTTCATCTCCAGAATTTATTCTTTAGTGACCCTGAGTTTTTATTTCTCATACTGAATAAGAGATAAACACTTTGCACAACAATGTCACATTTAATGTTACGCAATGTTACTTTACAGTCTACAACCATTAAGAGGAATACTTCACAAAAAGATGTATATTTCTTCTCTGAAACACAAAAGATGTTTAGCTAAATGTTTAAGCTGTAAAAGCAACATTAAAGAATAAAAGCAGTCAGGTGAATAAATCTGTTTAGCCGTCCTTGGCATTGCAGGTTAGTTCCAGACAGCAGATATAAATCAGCATTATAATAATATATATTGTGAAAAGTAACACACAGATCAGGTCAGAGGAACCCGACATGATGGTGATGTTGGAGGACAGCTGCTGTGAAACTGAATAAAGCAGAAAGCTGACCATCTCACAGCAGGATCAGGAAATGACACGGTTATCAACGGGGCTTCTTCAAGAAAATTGTCCAACACCTTCCAACTGGGTCAGTGTACCCCCGACAGCAATTATTACTGAGTGAAAGAACATCTGTATCGGGCAGAAACAATTACACCTCTCATCACGTAAGATTTTACAATAAAGTTATATTTGTTAACATTAATCAAATCTAAAAATTGCTCATTGTTCCTTCATGTTAGCTAATGTATTTATCAGTCTTTGTTCATCTTGCCACTACAGTCATTTATTCAATTTTATATAATGTGAAATAACTAATGTTAACAGATACAACTCGTGATTTTAAAAGCATGAACTAAGATGAATAAATGCTGCAGAATTGTTGCTCATCATTAGTGTATGTTTGCTAATTTAGTTATCGATGGTTAACAAATACCACCTTACTGTAAAGTGTTACAAACATCATATGCAACCAGATGAAAATCATGCTTAACGTTCATTCAAGAAAACAATGTGTTCAATTGTTTTGCTTCAACGAAACGTTTAATTTTGTGACTTTTTAAAATAAAGATCAAAAGGAGAAACAATGCAGATTTATTTTTACTATTTTCTTTGCTCATATTTATCTAGGGGGCAATATTTCTGTATAACTGTATAAAAACATTAAAAAGTCAGAAAACACAGTGTGTTTGGAGTAGATTCAGAGGATGAATTAACACCAAGAATTGATCCATTTGCCATATTATTCTGTTAATATCATTTCAACATGTGTAAATTATATATACTGTATATTTACATTTTTTGTACTTTAAATATTTTCAAAAGGAAAAAATGTTAAAGATTCATTATAAGTTACACTTTACACTTATATCTATAAATACTAATGAATACAAATATGGTCAATTACTAAATCTATAGTGCATTACCATTATTACAAAAATTAACTATGGTTTTACTATAGTAAAAGTGTAAGAACCAAACTACAATACCTACAAATACCACGATAAGATTACACAGTAAACCATGATTATGTGTAAACCTTATTATCCACCGCCTACATTCCAAACTAATTGGTATAATTTCTCACCCCGGACACAGAGCGAAGCCTCGGGCCGAGACGCCACACGATCTCAATGCCGCAGTAATCTTTAACACCCTCGTCCAATCACACGCGTCTTTCTTCAGGATAACGATGTCGAGCCACGTCACCTTTGATTCATTTGCGGTGGGAGAAAGTGATTGTGTTTTCCCCCAAAGCCCATTAATACAAGCTAAAGTCCAGCGATACTGGTAACAGATCTGGTGAGGTGAAGCGTCTAATTGTGCGTCTGATTTTCTTAAGTGCTCAAATTATGGCCGAGATGTGAAATGTTACACCGCCCGCACCCATGCCCTTCCTGTGCGACACTATTAGATTTAACTAATGAACTGTATTTACACATCTCAGGTAGCTGTGTTTGTGAGACGGGGAATATATGAATATAGCTGTGAACGTCCTGATGCTATCGACAGATTAATCGCCGGGCAAACACTACAGTCAGAGATGACGGCCTTTTCATAAAGCAATAAAAGTCAGAAATCTACTTGACCCATGGAGGAGTGAAGTGTTTACCGCTTTCATTTATCAAGTGAATTTTGTAAATAATGTGGCGAGTTGCTTGATGAACATAAACAGCCTACAGGATAATGAACTATATCACATACGGAGGACGTTTGATGAGACATGCATCACTATTACTGCTGCTTATGCTGAAAATCAGCGAATTTACCAACACCAAACCATGAAAATTAAACTGCCCACACCGTTTGTGAATTACACATTTAGTTTTGACCTGATGGACATTAAAAGAAGGACAGAGTCAGAATATCAAACATAAAGATGAATAAATCTGAGTGTTAAAGATAAACTTCACAAGTATGAACAGCATCGCATCATGAAATCCTTTTAAACAGAATTTACAGAAGACTACAGAAATGATCAAACATGACACTGTTGTGGTTGTCAGTGAATGTTAACGTAATAAACTACATGTTTCTGTGACTTCAAACAACCACTAGAAAAATCTGCCACTTTAAAGTCATTGCAAAAAAGTCTGAGAAGTGACGTTGGATCTGAGAAAAGCTTTGACAATGACATTTATACAGTTTCATCAGTATTTTAAGTATCCAAATGGTCCATCAATAATCTCCGATTATAGATCTTACAAACTGTAGTGATGGTGGTTTTGGATTTCTATGAATCTATGAATATAAGCACACAGGGTGTGTCGGGATCTGAATCTCTTACCGGATGCTATAGAATAGCTCATCATTTCTTCATCCTGAAGTCCAAAGCTGTCAGACGTCAGCAGGAATCTCCCAGCGGCGTCTCAATCATAAGCATTCAGAGCATTGATGAGAGATCTTCTTCATCATCATCAGTAGCGTTTGTCTGAATGAATATCTGCCCTGGGTGCAAATGATTCAGTTTGTGTCTTAAACAGCAGCAGGAGATCAAGAGATATAAACTTGTTTTGAAATGAAAACTCAATTTGATCGCCCACATCTCATCATAAGTTAGTGGTTTGCAAAGAAAAACACCACGATTAAGGGACAGTTTAGCCAAAAATAAATCTTCAGTCATCATCGACTCATTCTCGTGTGGTTTATAAATCTGTATACCACTGAAAATTGAGACATTTTGTGTTTATATAATGGAAGTCAATGTCGTTTTGTTATCAACATTTTTCACAATATCTTCTTTTGTGTTCAAGTCAAACAGGTTTAACATGAGGGTTAATAAATGATGAAAGAACATTTGGAAACACCATTTCTACAACCTTCTAGCAACCACCCAACAACCCCGTAACAACTCTATATGAAGAAACCAAACCTACACAATCAGATTGTCTGAAAGTAAATGGATATTGGAAGATGTCTTAGGCTTTTCTTTTCATACAGTGTCACGGTGTAATCTGTATAAATGACGTTCATCTAAAAGACTCGTGTCTCATCTGTCCTCGGCTGAAAGTGTCTTTGTGTGCGAGCTGAAGCGGATCATGTTGTCCTGACCCAGCTCTTCATGTCCTCATGCTGAAACTCAACAACAAAGACCTGTCATTTCTGTCAGTCAGGACTGTATTATAATCACTGATAAAATGTCAAAAGGAAGACGGTCTGAGATGTCGTGTGGTTGCTAAGGTGTTCTGGGTGGTTTCTTACCATCTCAAGTCAAACGTCTGGGCTCGAGCTTTGTCTCAGGTCCATATTAAACTGAAATAAAGATCCTTAAATGGATAATGATATTTTAAAACACTGTTGCAGGACTGTCTGTATATTTTAAGTCCTAAACTGTGATCTATACTGCAGACAAGAACACAGAGAGCAAACCAGGACAGCATGACTTCATCAAGAATATAGAATCTAAAATAAAGTTGGTTATCCTTATATGAGATGACATTAAATAGTGATTTGAGATCCAAAAGGGTCAGAGACATCAGAGAAAAGTTAAAGATGGAAATGATGTGTGAAATATAAGGAAACTGACCCAGACAACATTAAGCACATGCAGCTAAAACTATTGATACAGTAATATTTTGTGTCTTTGCAGTTAACACAAATATTAATTCATTTAATTTAGGGAAATTGCTTTTCTTTTAAATGACAAATGATCCGTGTTGGGTCACCTTCTGATCGATCTGATCCTCTAGTGTATGTGTGTAGTGTGCCCTCAATAGGATACACAAAAAACTGCACACCCTCCTGATACTCTTAAAGGTTCAACTAAAATTCTGTCATCATTTATTTACCTTTCAGGTGTGTATGAATCTTTCTTCAATGTAACACAAAAGAAGATATTTTAAAAATATGTCTCAGTGGTTTTGTGTTCATACAATTGAAGTCAATGAGAGTGAATGTTGGCTGATTACTACTGTTTTTTAAACAGTACACAATATATCATTTATCACTTACTGGATGATCAAGAATAGCTGATAAGTGTTTATACGACTGACGATCTGCACAGAAACAATTTGATTATTCAATTATTATATAATCATTATTTAATAATTTTATGCATTTATACATTTTCAACAAACAATGTGATTTATAAACTCAAAAAATGTCCCCACAAGGTCAAAAATGATTGGTATTACTACCCACACTGTAGGGATTACCAGAACCACACACACACGTCTGCATGTCCCCAAAACCTGGTGCCTCACCTTTGCCAAGCTCCATTTAGAGCAAAAACCTGCCCAAGCATGACATATGAATTCATCTGCCACAGACCGACCACCTGAATGAGTGAGAGAGAGAGAGAGAGAGAGAGAGAGAGAGAGAGAGAGAGAGAGAGAGAGAGAGAGAGAGAGAGAGAGAGAGAGAGAGAGAGAGAGAGAGAGAGAGAGAGAGAGAGAGAGAGAGAGAGAGAGAGAGAGAGAGAGAGAGAGAGAGAGAGAGAGAGAACACACAAGATAAAACCAGAAAACCGTACAGTATTTTGCAAAAACAGAAATAAATGTTTTATAAATAAACCTGCTCATAGTCATGAGAGGAACATTCACTCAAGACTGGTCTACCGTAAAACAAGAGCATATCATTTCTCTATAAAAAGCATAAAGTCACATTCTCTGTCTGTCAGGAACACACACACTGCTGAGATTCATGTGCGCAGATGGCGTGGCAAAGCCTCAAGTATCTAACACACAAAGTGATGTACTTGTCTCGTCCAATGAGAGCGCTCGTTTAGAACTGTCATCTGCAGACAGATGATTTATTGCCTGCCGCTGCAGCTCCACGAGGACTCCATCCTGCGACCGCACCGCCGCAACAATGACAACACAAAACACAGACTCTTCCCCTCTGCACACGATCTCTCTCTCTCTCTCTCTCTCTCTCTCTCTCTCTCTCTCTCTCTCTCTCTCTCTCTCTCTCTCTCTCTCTCTCTCTCTCTCTCTCTCTCTCTCTCTCTCTCTCTCTCTCTCTCTCTCCCGCTCTCTCCCTCTCTCTCTCTCTCTCTCTCTCTCTCTCTCTCTCTCTCTCTCTCTGCTGAGACACAATGTGCTAATCTCACTCGTGTTTACAGCATTTTACTTCTGAGAAACAGTTCAAGAGTTACAAAGATCAAATGAGATTGATGTTCTCAAAGGAACATATGTAAAGATCTATTAATGTTAAAAGTACTTGCTAATTCATGTATATCAGCAACATATTTTTTAATTTATTTAATTACGTAGTTGATAAATGTCTATGTCCTATAGTGTGACATACAAAAAATATTTAAAAAAATTCTCATCCTATTTGTAACTCCAGCAATTGATGAATTTGATGCTGTTTGTATATTTTTATAAAAGTTTTTTTCTACATTTTTGCTGTCACACCATAACACACAGTCATATACCCAATAACACTGTCTAAACCTTGATCACACAAACAACAGAAATAAAACTCTCTATCACCATCTCTGATTAAAAAAAGAGAATTATAGGTTAATATACAAACTTAGCTGTAGTGTTTTGTTAGGTTTAGCTGGACTGTAGTTCATATTTTGTTAATAATGTAGTTTGAATCATCCCCAACACACAGTAGCTTCATCAGTAAATACTGACACAAAGCTCATGGGTTTGATTCACAGGAAACACAGAGTGATAAGATCCCGAATGTGCTGTATAAGTCACATCTGCCAGATGCATAAATATAAATCGTACCGCAATAACAACAAGTGCTCCTCGAAGGTTTCTCACGCCTTGTGTTTTGGCCCGTGAAGAATTACTACCACCCCATTTCCTCTCAAGAGCCGCCCGTCTCTGCGCAGACTTCAGGATGACACGCCGCAAGGACGCGAGATTGACGGCGAGCATGAGAGAGATCTTCACTAATCAATGCTTGTGAACGCGAGTAAAAGAGAGGCCTGTCAGGTCCCATCACGTCTCAAACATCTCCTGTAAGAGCGGCCGCGGGAAGGAAGGCTCCGGACCGCGATCGATGACGCTTGAGCGACAGCCAAAATATGGTTTAAAGTAGCTTTTGATTGATGGTATTTAAGGCTTATCTGGACAGAGAGGGCAGGTGCTCCGTCATAATCTGCTGAGACACGAGTCCCGCCGACCGAAGCTGAAACGACGACATCTGTGATGATTTTATGCAACATGATCGGTGAGGATAAAGACCTGTTAACACCAAGAGTGTCAAGATCATTTTCTTACAGGATAGTTCACACAATAAAGAAAACTGTATAACCTTTATGTCGTTTCAATGTTGCATGTGGTTATTTTCCCAAGGAGAATGTTCACACAGTCAAGACTATTGGGAAATTAAGAAATAAAGACAACATTTATCATATTGATCACCAAAGCAACAGAAGCGAGTGTCCACACACGTGTCATCTCACTCGGTTCGAGGTCTGGTTCTGAAAATCACCCGGCTGTTGATTTATGAAGCGAGTCGGTCGGTGTTAATTACAGCTGGAGGGAGATGAAAACGAGCAAATATCCAGACACCTCCCGCTCTCCTCTCCATCTTCTCAATCTCCATTACTCCCAACATGCCTCTTTTCAACGTTCCTGCCCTTCAAACCTTTATATTCTCACAAAGTCACCTATACGTTTCCTTCCCACAAAAACATCTTCACGTCCCTCTTCTCGTTTCATCTCTCTTGGTCTCTCCTCATCCCCTGGAGTCGTACCCATGAGCCATTAATTTCATTTTCACAATGCTCTAAAGGAGAGTAGGTCACCAATCTCAAATTTAAATGTAATTTTCCCCCGGAGTCCTTGAAGGTGAGAAAGCAAGTGTGCAGTCTTTCTCTCCAGAACTGAAGCATTGACCGACCGGTCCGACTCCCTGAAAGACTCACATCTGAAGAGGCCGTGGAGTCAAAAGCGAAAGATTGAAAATCGACTGGCATGCTTAAAACCTCTGAATGGAGAAACTACAGACTTATTTCCAAGTTCAGAGTCCACAGGGTGTTCAAAAATAAGATTTCAGACTGGTTAAGAAATTGCATCTTTCATAGAGTCTGCAGGGACTGAAGTTATTAGATTGTATTCGGTTTATCCTGAAGAAAAAACAACGTTAAAATGGACTTCTTTATGTAGTCATTCATGACACAAAATAAGACGAGTTGTATTTTATTGTGAATGGCTGTTGATAACTCAGTGTTTTCTAAAGATCCAAGTCTGAAATAGAGACTTGAAATCAGAGATTTTCTGGTCAGAAATCCTGATCTCTAGATATGACCAAGATCTCTTCTTTAACGCAAAGACTGCAAAAGGTTCAAATTTTATATTTGTATATTTATATTTTCAGAGTTTTGAAGCACAACATCAACATTCATAATGCATTTCGCTCATTGTTTATCTTAAAGCCATTTTCACAGTCAACAGATCATTAAAAACTAATACACATCTCCATTTGGTGACACACTCTTGGGTTTCGTTCCTGCAAATCAAAAAATAATATCAAAATGGTACGACCATAACACGGTGTCCTAGTTTCCAGGTTTCCCACAGATGATTGGCACAGCGAGGTGGTTATGTCACTTTGCTGGCAAGCTGTCGACCGGCGCGTCAGTACATTAGTCAGCGACGGCGTCTTCGTTTGCTGATTTGAGATCAGTCTGAAAGTTATAATGGTATACTGGTGGAGGTGAAACTGGGAAGTGAAAGCAGGTCTTAAATCAGCGAGATGCTGCTACATTAAACTCACAGCTGACAAGCTTCACGTAGCGAGTACAGGTTTCGGCTCATTAGCTTCTGCGCTGAGAGCTGACGGGCAGAGCATCAAGTGTGCTGGTGGAAAACCCAGAGAGAGTTTGATGGGGTGGATGGAGCTGGAGGTACGAGATGGCGAGTGAAGCCAGATGAAACGAAATTCACGAGAGGGTCCGGCTGAAATGAGAAACAGTCAGAAAGGAGTCAAAAACCATGCCATTTGATATTTTAAATAGAGAAGAGCTAAAGATTTTTGCTCTCGTTGCTTTACAAAATCTATATAGAAACATTCCTGGATATGAATGAGAAATGTGGCAGCATTATTTGATTATATCGACTGGCTGCTTTGTTTTCTAAACACACAATGAACTGTGCCATTACCTGCCAATACAAGCAAAGCAAATACATTTCTATGAAAATCTATTTAAAAAAAGAAACATTTATATAATAAAATGAATATATAATGAAAAAAGTCATATTTGTGGCAGCTACTGTTTGATTTTAATCCAGCTTTTCTGCTTTAACAAGAGCAAAACTTCATTTCTAAGAACACACAAACACAAAAAAGTATATATGTAAATATTTTTACCTGGTGTTATATAATGACAAACACTTTTATCACGGCAGGTAAAAATATAAAAGGTTTAGTTCTTATAGCTCACGCACTATTGGCAAAAGAAGCAATGAGTTAACTTTGCACCCCATGTGTGGATAAAAGCAAACATTTCAGCAAAGCTTTCACTTTACACTTTTCAAAGGTGTAAATATCAGTATTTTTCAGTTTAATGTGGATATGTGAGAAAACGTTCAGGTAAAACGCATCATAGTTCCTGCTGTGAAGCAATAAAACATTCAAAAGGCTCTGATAAAGCTTTCATAGGCACTATTCATGTTAAATAAATGAAGAATTCTGCAGGATTTCCACCACCATCTCAAATACACAAATAAATAAGGTGTGAATCTGAAGGTCTGCCACCATCAGGTGTTAAAATGAGTCTTCCTGAGAAAGTCCATCTTAAACATCCAGGTTAAGAGCTTTAAAACAAGGGCACGATGGTAAGAAAAAGCGATTGTGATGACAGTAACTACACATTTACCATCTGACTAATATTACTATGACAACCAAAGTTTCCACCAAAGACCAAAGTAACTCAATATTTCTACTGTAAAACTAATAGCAATTATGGGTCTTTTATAAACAGTCTAAAAAGATTTTGGACAGAAACTATAATTTCCATCTCAAATGTCTGTAAGGATGAACCTAAAAAACTAAACTAGATTTACACATTTGATCCGAATGACTGCAGATTATCATGATTTTAACAAACTTATTAAACTTCAGTGTTTAACACATTTTAACTGATGGTGATTAGACAAGAGTCATTAGATTATAAATTGTCATTTGGCTCAGAGTAAACGAGGTAAAAACACAACTTATATTATATTAAGACTTGTATGTGCAATGCTGTGGCACAGTTGTGGTCTGTGTGATTCTCTCTCTCTTTTCTAATGCACAAACAAGAGCAAAAAGCCCACAAATGAACCTTAAAAAATGGACAGAGTCAAATCTAGACGGCAGACTTGTAGATGAACTCACCTGACTTGAGAAAACCACCTGTTTCCTCAATTAAATCCCAAGAGTCTCATTCGCAAACTATACAGAGATAAAGAAACAAACAGCGTCTGTGTCATTACACATTTAGTGAAGGGGCATTTGCCAACACGCTGCACAGATGGACGAGTTTATAGCCAGAAATCACAAGTGTGTCACATTGTGAAATGTTAATAATGATATTTGCTCAATGAAGCCCATGACAGATGTCACAGATAATGAAGTGCGTGTTTCTCCACTCGTACAGCACGAAAAACACACAGAGATCGAGCTTTGAGCGTGTTAATAAACTCATCAGACGCATGAAGCCGTTATAATCATTTCTATCATGTTCTCACGTCTCTGACAGCTTCTGTTATCATGTCTTTAGAGTAAATAACCAACTGCTCATCAATTAGTTATGACAGCAATAATTCTGTGTTTGACCGTCTGAAAGATCATGTTTACACATATGCTTCATGAATCAGTAATAGCATTATTGGTATATCTCAGTATGGTGCACAGGTGTTATGTGAGACTCTGACGTGTTATCTGTGCCAGAAAAATGACAAACAACATTTGTCTGACTTGTGCAGAATGTTATTGGGTTGTGATTAAGTTTATTTGCGCTTTACTTTAAAGAAAACAATCACTATTATTGCTCATAATCACTGACTTGAACAACCCTGAATCCTCTTCAGAATGGCAACCGTCTAGCAATGCTCTGACAATCACTAATAGCAACCTGCCAACTGCCTAACTACACCCTAGCAACACCCTAGCAACACCCTAGCAACACCTTAGCAACAGCTACTGTCAATTTTGAATTTGCTCTTTAATATCTTTTCATCTAGAACATTGTCAAACATCTGAGAAGTGCTTCACTCTATAAACCTTTTCAAACTTTCAGATTTAACAAAATTCTGTACATGTACATGAGTAACTGTACAAGTTCTGAAGGGAACATGGTTCATGTGTAACACAGGCATGAAAAAAACTTTATCTGTCAGCCTCAGGCCTTCTACAGACAAGGACAGGGTCCGAGCATGATCTGAAAATATGATCTAAAATATAACAAATATTATATTATATATATTATAGATAATTATATTTTGAATAAAAACATGTAATAATAAAACTCAAGTCTTAATGAAAACAGAAAAATACCATCAATCCCCCACAATGACAGAAACATGTATGTGTTGTGAGACGTCGATGTCAATGAATGATGGACATTTCTGCTTTACAATGTTATTCTGTGTCCCATCCAAACATGACACACCTCCTCTCAGAATTAAAGCAGTCTGCGGTGGTCTGCTGGTCTCCTCGTCTGCAGTCTGTTTTGATGGATCCAGAATGGTTTTGGGCTTTTGACAGGTTTTCCAGACTGGGAGAACAGGGAATCACTGTGGGCTGTTTTCATCAGCAGGGAATGAACATATGTTCATCTGGCTTCATCTGCACAACACAAACACAATGAATTTGGTGAAAATTGTTCTTGTGAAACCATTTTTACACACATGGTTTCATTAATTGTGATTATTTAAGAACGGTTTTATAAACCGTTATTTTATAAAATATAAACTATTTACACAGAAATGTATGTCTGTGTTTAATGCATAATGCACATAGTTTTACCTGGAATGCGTTATGAAAGATCACAGCTTAAACTTACAACTATACAGGGTGTAGCAGCTTATTTAATAGCATTGTTTCAGAACGAATAACATTAATATGTGTAATCATGAGAAAGAAATGAAAAATGATATGAGAGTGACCTCTGGTGGTGACAGCTCACAATTACACATGAACACAAACAGCCCATTGAGAGGCACTGCTGAATCCTGTCATGAGATGATGGATGTTCTGCAACACAATCAGGTGTACACACACCCACACACACACACGCACGCACAAACACACAGACGCAGACACAAACACACAGACGCAGATACAAACACACAGACGCAGATACAAACACACAGACGCAGATACAAACACACAGACGCAGACACAAACACACAGACGCAGATACAAACACACAGACGCAGACACAAACACACAGACGCAGATACAAACACACAGACGCAGACACAAACACACAGACGCAGACACAAACACAGAGACGCACAGACACACACACAGAGAGAGACACACACACATACACATACACAGACACACACACACACACACACACACACACACAGACACACACACAGACACACACACACACAGACACACACACACACAGACACACACACACACACACACACACACAGACACATCTTTATACAGAGACACACACACACACACACAGACACACAGACACATCTTTATACAGAGACACACACACAGACACACACACACACACACACACACAGACACATCTTTATACAGAGACACACACACAGACACACACACAGACACACACACACACACAGACACATCTTTATACAGAGACACACACACAGACACACACACACACACAGACAGACACACACAGACACATCTTTATACAGAGACACACACACAGACACACACACACACACACACACAGACACAGACACATCTTTATACAGAGACACACACACAGACACACAGACAGACACACACAGACACATCTTTATACAGAGACATACACACAGACACACACAGACACATCTTTATACAGAGACACACACACAGACACACAGACACACACACACACACAGACACACACACACACACACACACACAGACACATCTTTATACAGAGACACACACACAGACACACACACACAGACAGACACATCTTTATACAGAGACACACACTGGGGTTTATTAAAGTGAAGTACTGAACTGTAACTTCCTATAAATCCCTAGAAAGGTACATATACTGCACAAACCATCTGTTACGATGGGAGAACACAATGAGGTTTACGCTTATATTCAAGAGACAAGGACAACAGTCAATGTCATACTGTACTCCAGAGTCAAAAGAAAATGACCCTGTCCAGTTTCTGAGAAATGTCGTAGGATTAAACTCATTACTGTGTCAGATGAGTCACGCGTTTACATTTTTATTTACAAAAATGAGAACTTATAACATCCCAGAAAGCACATAACCCTTCTGAACACCACTCACTAATCTTACATTTCTTGTTATATAAACAGTTGTTAAATGCAACTTGCCTAATAAGAAACAAAGATTATATCAGATTCAAAAGCTTATTTAATTCTCTTTATCTCTGAATGTGATATTGAGGGCTGGAAGAATCTTTCAGATAATCTAAATAATCTTAAACATACACACAAAGCAAATGTAACATTATTTATTCTCTCTCTTTGATAAGTTTGATATCAGTAATTGTCTGACTTTACAGTCATAAAGTACAAAGTCCAGAAGATATCGGGAACCAAAAACAGAAAAGAATTCTGCTGGTATCGTTTGTGTAATTGCATACACACAAATCTGTACTCACTCCTTTGTCAGACCAAATAAAAAGTTTAAGAAAACACAAAACTAAAAATTCACAAATCAGATCTCTGACTCACTTTGATTTTACCATTCTCTTTTACTCACAGCAATAAGACTGAATTGGAGATTTTTTTTTCCTTAGACCCAAACACTTACTTGCCTCCTGTTGAGTTTCACAAGAGATCTTAAGAATATCTCCAATGTCTAAAATAAGAAAAAGAAATTAAACTCAAATATTTTTCATGAAATCTCATCTGAAACAAATGAGAAAGTCAAAATATCTCGGTAAGTGATATCAGTGTAACGTGAACGTGTCAAAGACTGATGTGCTGACACTAATATCAGCTGAACTGTGTCATGTGTCAGAATATCTGAGATCAAAGAGCAGATTATCAGTGTCATAGAGACAAATAGAGATGAAAAGATGAAAGCAGGAAGGATAAGGAGTACCTGTAAAGCTCTGAATCATGTTATTATCTGTCTGAAGAAGAACTCGGAGCACAAGCAGACGCGTCAGTCTCTATCACAACACTGAAGAATCTACAGAAGACAAAAACAGCACAGGTAGATATTAACATTGACTTACTACAGCTGAGAATCATCACATCAAACCATGTAATAAACTGAATTTCATTTCATTTTCCACAGGATGTTACGGGCTGTTTTGCTCGTTTTGGCTGTAGTCGGTAAGATTTATCCGTTTTGTCTCGTTTCTTGAAACGTTAGTGATATATTTTAATATTTTTGCCTTGTTTTCTTAGAGATATCCCATAACACAAGCATTTCAAAAATGTAAAACGATAAGAAACACATTACCTAAAGAAATGTTCTTTTATGAAATGTTACTCTGGTAATCATAGTTTCTATCAAATATAGTTTACAGTATTAGTTACTGTAAAATCATAAATTATGAGTTGACAAGTTGACATTATAGTTTAAGATGACAATGAGTTCACCAGTACTGTATCAGAGAAAAAATAATTTTACAACACATGAACTTTAACCCATGTTATCATATTTTATAAATACGGTTTACGGCACATTGCCACATCTTAATTCTCACATAAAATATGTAATTATTTCCCTATATGGCACAAGGCAATAACAAATGACATAGTTTATCATTAACTAGTATAGAAAAATATATAACTGAGATGAAAGCTGATGAAGGTTTGATGTTGTGTAAAGGTCTCCATGCAAGACCACTGCAAGATGTCCATCGAACCAAAAAGAGCGGATGGGAAATTAAAGGCCCACAACTGGTCCAGGATGAACATAAAGAAGACTCAGTCCACTGGAAGAACAGAGAACCATCAGATCTTTCAAAAGTGATGAACGTGAACACCGGTGTAAAACACGAGAAACACGAATCAGTACCCGAGGAGCTCCGCAGACATGAAACAGAACCATCCAGACGTTTCCTGATGGATCTGACCTCTGGCATGCTCAAAGAGAACCCCCGAGAAATGAACAGAAGAGTCGGTGGCTGTACGTCTGCACAGACCTATAAAAACAAATACAATCCACAGGTATGATTTTATGTAGCATTAACAGAGTGTTTTGTGTGTCTCAGACTATAATCCATCAGCACATGAGGAGAGACAGGGAACTCAGAATTCTCGGGTCACTCTGGTGAATCACAGAACTGGACAGATGCTGCATCCACTAACAGAGATGCAGAGGAGCGCAGCACAATGTGAGGGTTTCAAATGTTCTAACATTTATTAGGAATAAAATGTATATAAAATGAAAATACACCATCAAACAGCACCAAGCGCAAGTACAACATCAGCATCACAATTATTCAGCATCTGAAATATTAATAAAAATATGATTCAGTTCAGTCAGGCAGAGTTTAAAGATTCACTTACCTAAATAGGATTTGGCTCTAGATGAAATCCTAAATAGCATATACTATATATATATATATATATATGCAGAAATTGAAACTGCTGGCTCTCTGAAGAAGAGGAAAATATTCCAGCTCAAGAGTTTAAAGCAGAAAACAGTGCAATACAAGTTTAGAAAACCAGCAAGGTTAATGTTCAGATCAATGATATTTCACATTTTTACAATAAATTTCAAGGGGCAACCACACCAGAGAAAGAATATAATAATGAGCATTAGTAGATATGATTATAGTGTCTACACACTAATATATATTATAATCCATTTACACTCATGTTTCTGTGATCTTCTTTATCAGCTAAATGGGAAGTGATTTCTGGTTCAGATCATGAGGAGACACAGGACACCTCTGAACACAAATCAGTACCTGAGGAGCTCCGCAGACACGGAACAGAACCATCCAGACGTTTCCTGATGGATCTGACCTCTGGCATGCTCAAAGAGAACCCCCGAGAAATGAACAGAAGAGTCGATGGCTGTACGATTTTTTTAACAAATACAATCCACAGGTATGATTTTATGTAACATTAACAGAGTGTTTTGTGTGTCTCAGACTATAATCCATCAGCACATGAGGAGAGACGGGGAACTCAGAATTCTCGGGTCACTCTGGTGAATCACAGAACTGGACAGATGCTGTATCCACTAACAGAGATGCAGAGGAGCGCAGCACGTAACACATTTCTTAACATCTCACAAATGTTACTGCACATGTTTTAAGTTGAAAAATCTCTACATCGCCTGTTTTTGTGGCATTTCTTCTCCAGGGCGGATATTCAGACAGGACACTGAACATGAATCACAGTACAGCGCTGCTGGTGAGACACATGAACACACAGAGATCTCTGATGAGATGAACACACAAAAAACCGAACCATCCAGAAACATCTTGATAGACGTGAATGCCGGTCAACTCAAAGAACACAAAAACATGATGGACAGTAAAGCACCAGGCTGTAAGTGAAACTCCATCAGGTGTTTGTCATCACCCATACTGAATCAACATCTGTTGTGTTTGAAACAGATTTAACAGTAAGACCTTACTAGTTACCTTTCATGTTATGTTGGGAACAGCATGGTTTTACTAAACCAGCACCAAACCATCACAACCAATACAACCAAGCCTAGACCAGTATGAAAGCTCATGCAGGTCTAAGCTGGTTTTTATATGGGAAGAAGGTTTTATGGTTCAGTGCTGGTCTGGTTACACTCATGTTTCTGTGATCTTCTTTATCAGCTAAATGGGAAGTGATTTCTGGTTCAGATCATGAGGAGACACAGGACACCTCTGAACACAAATCAGTACCTGAGGAGCTCCGCAGACACGGAACAGAACCATCCAGACGTTTCCTGATGGATCTGACCTCTGGCATGCTCAAAGAGAACCCCCGAGAAATGAACAGAAGAGTCGATGGCTGTACGACTTTTTTAACAAATACAATCCACAGATATGATTTTATGTAGCATTAACAGAGTGTTTTGTGTGTCTCAGACTATAACCCATCAGCACATGAGGAGAGACGGGGAACTCAGAATTCTCGGGTCACTCTGGTGAATCACAGAACTGGACAGATGCTGTATCCACTAACAGAGATGCAGAGGAGCGCAGCACGTAACACATTTCTTAACATCTCACAAATGTTACTGCACATGTTTTAAGTTGAAAAATCTCTACATCGCCTGTTTTTGTGGCATTTCTTCTCCAGGGCGGATATTCAGACAGAACACTGAACACGAATCACAGTACAGCGCTGCTGGTGAGACACATGAACACACAGAGATCTCTGATGAGATGATCTAAAAACATTTGCTGGAACACTCAAAGGTCAAATAATATGAAATGTATTCTACATCTGTGTGTTTGATAGGAACGGCTGTAGCCATCTGTCAGGATGAGATCATTCAAGGGAAGTGCTACAGTTTCAATCCCACTCCACAGACATTCAATGAAGCCGAGGTAAACCTGTCAAACAAAGTGTGTGAATTAACACATTGGCTTATTATTGTCTTTATATATTTAATGTTTTGTAGGCATCCTGTAAACAACTGTCTGCCGAGGGACATCTGGCGTCAGTGCCAAACGCAGACGTGCATCAAAAGCTTGTGGCGATGGTGACCAAAGCAAAGAATCGGCCAGTTTTGACATGGCTTGGAGGGATTCAGAAGGTGACGCATGACCCAACAGATTTAAGTTAATGACATTTAGTGAGAGTGCATGTACAATAAATATTCTTGAACACAACAGGAAAACCAGTTTGAATGGATAGATGGTTCAGCTTGGGGATACAGTGACTGGATGACCGGTCACCCACAGAAACACAAGCCGTCCTGCCTCGAGATGTTCAGAATTGGTAAAATTTACTTCAGTTTTATCAATAATCTGTACCTCTACTGATAAAGACATTATAGGACATGATAATAATAATAAGGCATCATTTTAGCTCATCGTTCTTAACATCTCTGAACTTTGAGCTACTATTAAGATTAAACAGAATTAAGTGACGCAATGCTGCATGTTGATCTGGGCAAAGAGAGAAAGACTGACATTTTGAATAAATACTCAGATTTCTTTCTGTTTTTTAATCTGAAACATTAATTTCAGATGAGAGCTGGTGGACAGCAGTAGACTGTGGTCAACAGAGAGCGTTCATCTGCTCGTACCCGATGACCACATGAGGAACTCATGATCTGCTATATATTCTTTCATTTTGACATTATTATTAATGATCTAAGATAAAGAAAGCTTATACTAAACTATACGGCTGGATTTTCAAGTTAAACACAATGAAGATTCATATAATAACAAGACTCTTCTCTATTAAACAGTATGACACTTAATCCAAAATAAAAGCATTGTAAAATCTACATTGACTTGTTTGCAATTTTATGATCAGTGCAACATTAAGCTATAAGAGTAGGTTAATGTTACAGAGAAATGTTACATTGCATGTTTGCCATAACTTATTCATAATTCATAATAACTAACATAATTTATTATTTTAATCATTTCAATCAATTGTTAAACCACAGTTATATAGTGTAGGGTTTTAATCAACGACTAGAATAAAGACAAATCAATCAAACTACTTACATGCTGAGATACATAAAAGAAATACTTCTACAACATTACCATCATAACAGTGATGGTCGTGGACAGCAGCTGATTGTAATCGTTCACAATCCATCTTAATATTTGGTCCAGCTATCAATTAATATGAGATGGACATACTATGGGAATAACAATATTAAACATTTTACGTTAATATGCGTTTTTTGAGGTGATGGAAAGATTACGCACATGTTTGACGTCTCATCTACCAGCGGAAAGTAACGTGAAGTTTATTTAAAGGCGGAGTCATTCTGGGGGCGTGTCAAATGAGTTAATCCTGGCGGAAACAAAGAGGTTTCAGTCATAATTCATAATTAAATTCATAATTAAATTGTAATTATGAATACTGACACTACAATTTCGTTTATGCTTAATATTGTTACGTGTATAAATGATAATTAATCTTGGCAAAATACAATATTCATTTACGAGCATACAGGCATAAGACTAAATTATTAATTGCACAGTAATGCTATTTATTTGCTTTTATTTGTTTCAGGAGCGTTTAAATTAAAGTGGAAATTGAATAAATAAATATTAAGAAAGAAATAATTAAAAATGTAAAATAAAATTTAAAAATAAATATATATTAATTTTGACATTTACTTAGTCACCTAATCACCTCAACGCACATAACTACTAGAAAATACTTTTGATTTTATAAATCGTTTTTCTTTACTCATTTGTGTAGTGTTGTTTTTGCGCGTCTCTCATTGGCTGTACAGTATGTGACGTTGCTGAGGCATTCTGGGACACTGGCGGACAGTATCACTGTGATGGCGACCAACATCGAGCAGATTTTCAGGGATTTTGTAATGAATAAAATGAAAGAAATCGCAGATGAAACTGAGGATAACAGGTGAATTGTGCGATCTTGTTCTTGTGTCAGATCACTGCGGGGGGGTTTAGTGTTTAATAACATGTTGCTGTGTGTTAGCCGGCTAGCCAAACATTAGCTATTCTGCTCACTGTTTACATACAGTCTGTACCATAATGTATAACGCACTGTTTATAATGAAATATATATGAATTATCTGATGATAATGATAATTAGTGGTGAGTATTTTTGTTTTGATCACGCGTTGCTATGCAAAAAGCACTGCAGTTCAGCTACAGTAATGGTATTTACCAAATAACTGTCATTACTTCTCCACCACGACATTTACGTGACACTGTCTGCAACGTTTTCTTATAGTGTTATTATTAGATGTAGAATGTATGTTGGCAGATGTTGTGCAACGTTTTAGGTGCACTTACAATTGTGCAATGATGATGTTAATTGATAATTCATTGTGACAGTTTTATATCAAATACTAAAAGTATTGACACCAGTGTTCTGTAGTATTACATGCTAATGTATGTTTTATGTAAAACCATTTTAGTCCACATTTTAGAGTAATTATAATGCCTAAAGCTTTAATTTTCTTATTGAATACTTTAATATTTAAATTAGCAGTTAGAGGTGATTTAAAATGGTGATTAGTAACTACAGTGGTGACCATAACTGTAATTAACCGTGGCATTTTGGTGTAAACAAAGAACTGATTCATGTGTTTTCTTTCGAATGAAAGCGCTTTGATCATAGATCACTATAAAACAGGTTTTGCAGTATGTTGTGTTATAACATTTCCTTGGTATTTACAGGCGTAATAATCAATTGAATTGAAACTAACAGATAAACAATAACAGTGGCATTTGTGTACAATCTGTAAGTAATCTTATGTGTTTGCTTCAGTCGGACAGATGAGCCTCATTCTGAATCTGCCAAAGAGTCCAGACAGGATGGACTTGAAACTGAACAAATAAAGACATCAACAGGTTAGACATGAATTCCAAAACTGACAACTACAGACTACATAGTGAATATCACATAGGCCTACTTTGCTATATGAGGAAAGAGTGAGTGAAACTGTATTCAGACACACAGAGAGTAACGTTTGTTTTGTTTTGTCATTCTCTTTAGATAAAGTCACACACACCAGCCCGCTGGATGACCGCAGTACTGAAGACAAGAGCACGAAACACAGGAAAAACAAAAAGCACAAAAAACACAAAAGTAAAAAGAAGAAAAAACGCAAGGAAGGAAAAGACAGCAGCACAGAGACACAGTCCGACAGAGAGACCCAAGACAGGTGTGTGTGACAAAGAAAGTTCTTTGTGTTTATTCAAAACAAATTGTGTTACTTCCTGATCTTTGAAGAACAATAACTTTCATGTTAACTGTATTTATAAAACAGGTTTATAGGATGTAAATGTCTTTCTTCATAAAATCAACTTAAAAATCAGAATGTTTCATACTTGCTTACATATTTTTCTTTGGTCTTATTGTAAACAAATGCATTTTATTCATAAGAAAATCTCTCAATTAAATGTGTAAGACAAATGTTTTTGTGTGGTTTTCAGTGGAAAGAAAAAGAAGAGAAAGAAAAAGAAAAAATCCAGAGAGGCAGAAAAAGTAAAACCGTCTGGCTTACGGTCCGAAAGCTCTTCTGCATCTGGATCAGAAGAGTCTGATTCAAAACCTTCCTGTGAAAATGCTAAGTTGTTACCAGCAGATAAGACTTCAAAGTCCAAGAGTGCACCTGGTTTGGGTACATCTCCATTACCCGACATTATTCCAGAGATGGAAAATTCTATCCACAACAATGGGAAGGACAGAAAAAAAAGCTCCAGTCGGTCACCTAAAAGAGATGAGAGCTCTAGAGGAAGACACAGTAGATCACCCAGACAGAAGTCAAAACACAGATCAAGATCCAGATCTTCCAAACGGCGCCGGCGATCAAACTCAACATCATATTCTAGAAATAGTCCCAGAAAGAGGTCTCACCAACAAAGAGAGAGAAGTAGATCACCCTCGAAGAGACGCAACAAAAGATCTAGGTCTCGCTCGGTCAAAAGAAGCAGGTATTCAAGATCCAGGTCACGCTCTAGGCGAAGTAGATCGAGGCCTATTGTAACCTCAAAGAAAAACAGAAGGTCAGAATCAAAGTCAAGGTCTCGTTCCAAAAGTAGATCTCGAAGCAGAATAAAGCGTTCAAAATCAAGATCCATATCAAAATCTAAGTCAGAAAAACAAAGTGAAACTGTTCTGGTTAATAATGAGACACTACAAACAATGGACAGTAGTGAAACAAATGCATCTCAAAAAACTACAGAGAATGGAAAAAGTCCCACAATGGCTGTGAACGAAGACACCAAGCTGCCTGAAGCTGTTGCGGATAGCTCAAATTCTGGTCTTAATGCAGTTGTTTTGACAGGATCTTGGCGGCCAGTTCCCTTCTTGGAAAAGTCATCTGAGTGCCAATTTTCCCAGAAGTGCATTATACCTGAGGTGCCTTTGGAAGTGATCAATGTTCCTGCAGATCCGTCAACGGGTAGAGCTGAAGATTCAGAGAGTAACTTAGATACTGATAAGAAAGAAACTGTCGAAAGTTCAAAAACAGATAAACAGACATCTATAAAGAGGAATTCAAGGTCACCATCCAGATCTCCCAGTCAACAAAGATTCTCAAGATCCAAAGTACCTGCAAGATCTAGATCAAAGTCGCCCACAAAGTCAAAGTCTAAATCACCATCAGAAAGAAAGAAATACAAGTCTAGAACAAAGCACAAACGTTCTAAAACGAGGTCACCCAAAAGGAGAAGGTCCCGGTCTCGATCTTCAGGCCGACGGAGGAGGTCTAGAACCCCGGAAAGAAGCAGACGATCTAAATCAAGGCGGAGGTCTCGCTCACGTTCGAGGAGGAGATCTCATTCTGGCTCACGCTGGAGAGGTTTCGGGAGTCGACCTATAAGTCAGAGGGACAGATGGAAACGAGAACCCAGCCGCTCTCCAGTTCTCATTCTCAGAAAGAAAAGATCAACATCCAAAACTCGCCGTAGCACCAGCAAGACACCTCCACGGCTGACGGAGCTTGGTAACCTCCACATTCTTACATTTGCTTTATCATTACTCTTTGGTTACTGCATTACATAATGTGTTGTTATCCTGTCTTATGCTTTTTCTTGCCCATAGATAAGGAACAGCTATTAGAAATAGCTAAGGCTAACGCTGCAGCTATGTGTGCCAAGGCAGGGGTGCCCATCCCAGAGAGCCTCCGACCCAAAACTATTCTCCAGCTACCCTTGCCACACCCAAATTCTACATCTTTGTCTTTGCCCTTGTCTGGTACCCTTTCTATGGGGATGCCTGTGATGTCAAGCATGAGTATGAACGCTGCTATGGCTAGCATGACCGCCGCCACTATGACCGCTGCTTTATCCAGTATAGGTGCTCTGGCTTCCTTGTCCCAGTTAGCCCCATTACCCACAATAGTCAACAAGCCACCCCCTTCAACCACACCTAACCTAGCCAGTATTGAGGAGGCCAAAAGGAAAGTAACGAAACAGGCTAATAACTTAAGCATCAAAGAGCTAACAGAGGTGAGGTTTTGCATCTGGATTTACTTTCAATTTGGTGTTTTGTATTTGTTTGTAAATCTGCCCTTGATTCACTTTTTATTTGATCATTCAGAGATGCAAGAAGATCGCTGAGAGTAAGGAGGAGATGGCCATTGCAAAACCACATGTATCAGATGATGAAGATGATGAGCAGACATTTAAGGCCACATCTCTTAAGGAGAATAAGGGCATTGCTTTCAGTATCGGGGTAAGTGTCAATGTCGATGTAACATATCAACATGTTTTCTTGAACGGTTATGTTTGAATTAACAACATGGTTGTCTGTAACCAATTTAGTAACCAACACCATTTCTGTTTTGTAACATTATTTCAGAATACCTCCCTGAAGCCAGCCGTCCGGTCCGAAGCTGCATTTGCTAAAGAGTTCCCGGTGTCCTCGGGCTCCCAGCACAGGAAGAAAGAGGCAGATGGTGCGTATGGGGAATGGGTTCCTGTCGAAAAGAAGACTGAAAAGCCATCTGCCTCAGGATCTGCTGGGACTGAGGAATCCAGCAAGGACAATGATAGTGTCTTTCCTGAAGCACCTTCTCAGGCAAGACTTTGATTCTTAAAATATCACAAATGATTCCAAAAATAGCTTCACGTTTTAAATTTTGCACTCCATTCATCTCTGTTTGCCTCCAGCCGGTGGACATCACATTGGCCGTCAGCGAGCGCGCAGTGGCCCAAAAGAGGCTGGCAGAGAACCCTTTCGACATCAACGCCATGTGTATGCTAAACCGGGCTCAGGAGCAAGTATGGAAAAAATTGGGATTTGATTTTGACCAAGGCATTGGCATGTATTGCTTACATCTGTCACAACTTTTACAGGTGGATGCATGGGCCCAATCCAACACAATACCAGGCCTCTTCACAGGCTCAACGGGTGCTCAGGTGCTCTCATCTGAAGAGCTGTCTAACAGCGGACCACAGGCTTGGATAAAGAAGGTAAAGCCATGACGCAGCGCAACCACCCCTACAATGATGGATGTGTATTGTGGCCAATGGTTTGTGTTTTGAATTAAATGTGTTTCAAGGACTCATGCAAGTTGGCAAAGTACAATCAGACCACACAAGCATATGTAAAATTATTCCTCTTTTTGACTTTGAGCAAAACTTATATTTTTACTATTATCTTTACATTTCATATAAACATTGCCCACAGAGGGCAACGTAGATCCTAATAACACCATCTTGCTCATGACACAAATAGCCGTGACCTCCTCTCTGTATTTATAAGGACATAAGAATTGTCATCTGTGATTGCTTTGCCAATTGGTGTACCCACTTTACACTTAAAATAATTCAGAGCTGTTGATGAAACCACCATTCAAGTCAGTCCCATGCTGTGTGCTTTTATGTAATAATTATTGATGACGTCAGAGTTGCCATGGAAACCCTCTAGTCAAAAGAAGGCTCCGAGATCAGTGTTTACTGACGTCAGAAAAAAACGGCTTGTCTTTTCATTTTAAGTCTAAATATTTGATGTTGTATTTTGAAGTGTCTGATTAAAATGATTTGTAGCATCAGTCGAGCGGGTACACCACTTGCGCATGTCACACAGATGTTTTCTATTTGAAATTCTGTTGTAGCAGATGCTTTTCTGGATGGGCACCTCACTGTTCTCATCAATAAAGTGTCTTTTGAGAGAGTGGCATGGAATGAGAGACAGGAGGAGCGTGTGAAGTAAGTCTCTGACCTCATCAGTCAGACTGAAAAAGTGCCAGTGAAAAGGTTTGACTCTCAGATCTGATTGGATGCGCCACCTGTGTGGCTACTTAATTTAATTCTGTATTAATGCGCCAAGTTTTTACCCTGTTGAATCTGTTGAACATTGGTGTTTTTGTATGTGGTACTGTTTTTACAAGCAGGTTGTGCATTACAGTGATTTGTTTTAAGCATGGTTCAGGGGATTTTGAGCAGTCCTAACAACAACCTTTTAACCATGGTAAAATCACTGCAACGCATGGCCTCTTACAACTGCAAAATCCTCCTTTTATTCATTAAATGTACACAAAAAACTTCCAACCAGAGTGTGTACATGTGTTTCTGATGGGTCTCTTTGTTTTATTTAAGAAACTTATTGTCCTGAAGGCTTTGGATGCTAACCACTGTGTAATGCAAACCTGATCCTTACATTAAGTCTTATTTATAAACCATTTGATCTAAATTAAATTGTGGCAAAGTACCATGACCTCCGTTGAGCGAGTCCATGGGATCAACAAAACTAAAAACAGAACAAGGTTTTATTCATTGCAACGTTTCCAAAATGGCCAGCTTTGCATAGATACAACGTATACCATTTCAAAATAGAAAGTTTCAGAACAACAGTGAGACATGATGCCTCAACATGTGGGATATTTTTGGAGCTCACTCTTTGGTCAAAGGATGGGTTCCAAATTGTTCACATACTGTAGAAGGTGACTTGCTTGGTGCACTTAAAGGTGATCAAGTAAGTCCCCCATTTTCTGTCCAAAAATACTATTCTAGGAGGAAGTGATGGTCAGCTGCAATCAAAAGATGTTTTGCTTCCTTTGGGATCAGAGATTCAGTGGGATTTGGCATCCATTGCCAGTGGCTACAAGGTTCCAAACCTCAAGCTTGTCTCTCGGCCCTTGGAGCTGGTGGGGTTGATGGGGTTGGGTCACAGATGGAAGAGGGGTGGGGGCTCACAGTCTGACCTGTGAACTCTCACCCCTCTGTATGGAAACTTGTTGCAGGGTCAGTCCTTGTAGCTGCCTTGTTGCCATGGTCACAGTCAGGCCCCTTCTATTCACGTCAGATGCTCGGGGGCCGATGATGGGGGCCTAGGTACGTACGTCATCCAGCACCCTTCCTTCAATTCATGTGGATTTGTGTGAACTGATGATTTCTGCTATGTGCTCCTGTTTGTTTCAGCTGAACCGACTCAGAATCTGAGTTCTGTTCAGAACGGTATTGGCCCATTGAAGGCCTGCACCTTAAAGTACTAATGTCTTACCTACAAATTTAACATTTAGTAAACTTGTTTAGCATAATGAAAAAGATCCACAGTTAAACAATTTCTCAACTTTTAAAATAAGTTCTGAAGGCTACTAGGTAAAATCTAGTTGCTGAAGATTTGTTTCTACTTGATATGCAGCTCCAGTTGAAGTGACGTGATCTGAAGTGACATGAAAGATTTAATGATAAACAAATCTCTCACTGTTTCCGTTTTTTCTTCGTTTGCTTCCCCCTCTTTCTGTCTCTTTATCTCCGTCTGTCCGGCTGCATTTAGGATCAGTTCCTGCGGGCGGCACCCGTGTCAGGAGGGATGGGAGAGTTACTCATGAGGAAGATGGGATGGCGTTCCGGGGAAGGTTTGGGGAAGCACAGGGAAGGCACGGTGGAGCCCATCATCATAGATTTCAAAACTGACCGCAAGGGTAAGAGCAGTCCTCGCAGAGGTTGATCTTGGTGTCATTGGGGTTTTAGGGCTAATGTCTTGTGTTCTTGTTTGTGCAGGTCTTGTTGCCGAAGGGGAGAAAACTCAGAAATCCGGGAACTTGGTTGTGATGAAGGATCTTCTAGGTGAGTGACGTCATGTACCCCAGTTGGACATGCTACTGGATGTACTTGATAAACATCTTTTATTGTTCCCAAATAACATTTCTATCCAGCAATTATAGTATTAAACCTAACCCATAACTTTTCAACTTAATTCTCAGCTCCAAATCTCTCACCTCACTGTAATTTCTTGTTCAAGATCCTATCTCCAGGGATTGATAGGAGTGTCCCACTTGGGGACCCTAAGAATGATTAACCTTTGTGTTGTGCCATCCTGACTGTTTTTTTATTCAAATCTCTGCAGGGAAGCATCCAGTATCTGCTTTAATGGAAATGTGCAATAAGAAGAAGTGGCCACAGCCAGAGTTTGTCATGGTGCACCACAGCGGACCCGACCACCGCAAGAACTTTCTCTTCAAGGTCGGTGCTCAGATTCATGCGTTTCCTAACCCTGTCCTGGCGCCCCAAGCACTGCACCCCTCCCTCATCTAACCGACACTGACTTAATACACCTAATTTAACTCATATTTATGATTCATTAGATATGTAATATGTTTTACTGTACACAGGTGGTGGTTAATGGGAGCGATTACCAGCCACAGACTGCCAGTCCTAATAAAAAACATGCCAAAGCGATGGCCGCCACTGTCGCCCTGCAGGCTTTAGGAGAGGTCGCGGGTGACGGTGTTCATACAGGACCAGTGTTCACCGCAGCCACTAACATCTGATGCCAGAACACACAGATGTTATTTCTCTTAATGGTGGTGAAACAGTAGCACCCGGATATATAATGTTTAGGATTTTTTTTCTTCGACACCCCATGTGTCAGTAAACTGTGATGGCCTTTGCATGCCAGATGTGATGAGCATGTACATCAGTAATGAGAACCTGTAGTTTAGATCTTTTAATGTTAGACTGAACTCTAAACTGGATTGTTTTAAACTATGTGTTTGTTTCTGTAGATGTTTTAATTTAACAGTGGTGCATCAAGTGATCATTTCATCCTTTTGTGTTGTTTACAGTCAGACCAGCTGACGCTCATGACATGTAGTTAGAAAGGCATGTGTTCTGTTCTGATTTTTTGCATTGAAACAATAAATGAAACATTTGAGATAATTATGATCTGTGTTGTGATTGCTGCTACATCATCATTCTATCATAACCTACTTTTCAATTGATGTGTGTGGAGATCTTTAGCTTTTAAACTTTATTTAATGCTTATTTTTGTTTTATCATCCATCAAGTCATCGATTTGCAATTAAAGCAGCTGAAGTTTTAAGTCTCTGTCTCATTAATGTTGTTAACAAATAAATCAGAAGTGGAAATGTAGTGATTTCACCTCAGCTGTGGTTTTATCCGGTCTTAAAAATCTCAAAACCTTTAAGTCTGAGACCAAAACAAATGTCCATATGCGGTTAAGACTGAGATGAGACGAAGACCTTCCAATAATCTTGAGTTTGGTGTTTGTATTTGAGAACTATAACACTTTAATGATTACAGTATCAAGAGCAGAAATCAACAATGAGTTTTGTTTTAATCTCTGTAACGAGTAGTGCATGTTTTTACATTTACAACATCTGATATACTGATTTTAAATGACTTTAACCTCATACCATTATGCAATTGTTTTGTACATTAAACTAAACATTTTGTATGACCTGCCAGAGACTCAATTATGTGGATTAAATATGCATGACTCTCTTAAAATGAATTGAGAATTTAGAGTTCACTTAAAACGAACTTTACATTTACTTTTGTATAGTTAAATATAAAAACCAGATACTTTTACTTTAGAAATATATTGTTGAGGTATTTACAGTCTAAATAGGGAACTTACTTAATCAATCACTGATTCCACTGAAGCTCATAAACAGCATCTCTCCAAAAGGACCTCGAGTTCTGTCTCGCAAAAATAATTTCTCGTCATCTAGAGTGAAGGATTTTTAAGTTGACAGGTGTTTGTTAATACAGTAATTATGTTAATTAGGTCGCTTGTCGGAGAACAAACACGTTCAGCTGCACACAATTTCATCATTATTATCTGGAAAGAGACGCGTACGCACGTGCGTAAATCTGATGCTCAAATTTTCTCCATTTTATAAACGAGCCTCTGATTTCACACACAAACCAAAAGTGTATCAAAAACTTGCAGGTGAAAATTAATTTCATATTTTATAATTTAATATAAATGATAGGGATGGATAAATGCCTTATTTGTCTGAAGTGAGTAAGATATCACCCATACCAAAACCTTTAAGAATGTTTCTACTGTTATTACTCCTATTTTATTTATTATTAATTACACAATTTTAAAGCTGTGAAGCATATTATGTGTTACTAATTCTGAAGACAAATTTATTTTAACATAGGAAAAGAGCTTTTTCATAGTAAACAGCATGTTTTAAGACCAATAAATAAATAAATAAGGTTGTGCTATATTTCATATTCCTGTACTCAAAAGAACGGTAAATAAACACTAGTGAGCCACAGAAAAAACACACAAGAAGTATAAAAATAGCCACTTTCTGTTCATGGAAATGTTACATGTGTTCTTCATTGGATTCATCAGTTTCTCATGCAGAGAACAAGTGAAATGAAAACTCCAGCCGTGATGAGCAGAACTCCACTGATCAGACCAATCAGAATCCAGGGAATCTTCTCATCTGACAGAAGCTCCAGAGAAACATACTGATCTGACAGAAAATAGCACAGATTTCACACTTTTACATCTCTGTAATGTTTTATCATTTGTGGTGAATTAGAAACAAGCTTGATACTAACCAGAAGAGGTTTTATTATCCCAAGTAAAATGATCATCTTGTAAGGATTAGATATTTTACATGAGAACAAGCTAAACATACATATTAAGATAAATGATTATTTTTGTCATGGGGTGGATAAACACATGCTCAGGGTTACAGAGACGAGCATCTTCAGTACCTTCATCAGTCTGTGCATACGTCTGCGCAGACGCTGAGCTGATGGGTTCAGTTACAGAGTGTGATGACACAGATCTGCTGCTGGCGCGAAGGATTGAATCTACGGTGGATGAGACTGTCAAAAATATGAGAGAGATGAGAAAGAAAAATTCACTCTGTAAGACTAATCATTTTTATTATTAAACATAAATCACAAATATTAAACACAACTTCTGTAAAAATTATGTAACTAATTGTTAAAGGCATAAGAAAGAGCATCTTCAGTACCTTCAGCAGTCTGTGCATACGTCTGCGCAGACGCTGAGCTGAAAGGTTCAGTTTCAGTGTGTGTTATAGGACTGAATGATTCTGACAGAGATCTGCTGGTGTGAGTATGAGAGCTGTCGCTGGCACTGAGGATTGACACTGAGGATGAAATCTCAAAAGACACAGCTAGAACAAGAGAGATAAGGTGGATTAAAGGTCATGATTACATTAATATCTCTAGATTTTCTAGTCGTGAGCATCTTCAGTACCTTCAGCAGTCTGTGCATATGTCTGCGCAGACGCTGAGCTGATGGGTGTTGATACAGGACTGCTGGTGTGAATAGGAAAGCTGTTGCTGGCACTAAGATTCGAATCTGTGGTGGACGAGACCGCAGAAGACTCAGCTAGCAAGAGAGAGTGATATAAAGTGATATAGACTTTAACAAAAAAACTAAACAAAAAGTGACACAGACTTTAATATCTCCAGATATTTACAGCTCTGAGCATCTTCAGTAGGCTACCTTCAGTGTGTGGATACGTCTGCGCAGATGCTGAGCTGATGGGTTCAGTTTCAATGTGTGATGATACAAAACTGGATGATTCACTCTGAGTGCTCGTCCACGTGGATTCAGATCTGCTGCTGTGAGTATGAAAGTTGTCGCTGGCACTGAGGATCGAATCTGTGGTGGATGAGACCTCAGAAGATGCAACTAAGAGAGAGAGAGAGAAAGAGATAGAGAGATAATGTAAATCAAAGGTGATGAAGACACTAATATCTCCAGAGATTTACAGCTCTGAGCATCTTCAGTACCTTCAGCAGACTGTGCATACGTCTGCGCAGACGCTGAGCTGATGGGTTCGGTTTGAGTATAAGAGCTTTCACTGGGACTGAGAATCGAATCTGTGGTGGATGAGACCTCAGAAGATGCTGCTAAAGAGAGAGAGAGAGAGAGAGAGATAGAGAGATAATGTAAATCAAAGATGATGAAGACACTAATATCTCCAGAGATTTACAGCTCTGAGCATCTTCAGTACCTTCAGCAGTCTGTGCATTCGTCTGCGCAGACGCTGAGCTGATGGGTTCGGTTTGAGTACAAGAGCTTTCGCTGGGACTTAGAATCGAATCTGAGGTGGATGAGACCTCAGAAGATGCTGCTAAAGAGAGAGAGAGAGAGATAATGTAAATCAAAGGTGATGAAGACACTAATATCTCCAGAGATTTACAGCTCTGAGCATCTTCAGTACCTTCAGCAGACTGTGCATCGCTCAAGCAGACGCTGAGCTGATGGGTTCGGTTTGAGTATAAGAGCTTTTGCTGGGACTGAGAATCGAATCTGTGGTGGATGAGACCTCAGAAGATGCTGCTAAAGAGAGAGAGAGAGAAAGAGAGATAAGAGAAATCAAAGATGATGAAGACACTAATATCTCCAGAGATTTACAGCTCTGAGCATCTTCAGTACCTTCAGCAGACTGTGCATTCGTCTGCGCAGACGCTGAGCTGATGGGTTCGGTTTGAGTATAAGAGCTTTCGCTGGGACTTAGAATCGAATCTGTGGTGGATGAGACCTCAGAAGATGCTGCTAAAGAGAGAGAGAGAGAGAGAGAGAGAGATAATGTAAATCAAAGATGATGAAGACACTAATATCTCCAGAGATTTACAGCTCTGAGCATCTTCAGTACCTTCAGCAGACTGTGCATTCGTCTCATGAGACGCTGAGCTGATGGGTTCGGTTTGAGTATAAGAGCTTTCGCTGGGACTTAGAATCGAATCTGTGGTGGATGAGACCTCAGAAGATGCTGCTAAAGAGAGAGAGAGAGAAAGAGAGATAATGTAAATCAAAGATGATGAAGACACTAATATCTCCAGAGATTTACAGCTCTGAGCATCTTCAGTACCTTCAGCAGACTGTGCATACGTCTGCGCAGACGCTGAGCTGATGGGTTCGGTTTGAGTATAAGAGCTTTCGCTGGGACTGAGAATCGAATCTGTGGTGGATGAGACCTCAGAAGATGCTGCTAAAGAGAGAGAGAGAGAGAGAGAGAGAGAGAAAACTCACGACTTACTCATACTTGGCATGAATAATATGCTCCATACCCCATAAAAGGATATTTTATAGTCATATATCTCAGTGTATGGAGTGTTGATGAGTGTAGACTTACTCAGCACATCCACTAACACAGAGCAGATGGGTTTCTGTCCTTTCCACAGACATTCATATATTCCTCCATCATTAAACATGACGTCTGTGATCATGAAGGAGAAATCTTCAGATGCTGTGGGGTCTGTGAGGAACACTCGACCATCATACTCATCACCTACTGTCATGTTTCCTCCGTGAACAGAGATGACATGTTTGCCCATCACCCCCAGTGCAGCTCATCTGCAGGAAACCCTGAACTATTACAGGATAAGAAGACGCTATCGCCGGGGAACACCTGGACCTTAGACATCTGAAGATAAAACCCAAGACATGCTGGAACAGACGGAAGAAAAAAAACAGAATGGACTCGTGATAAACATGTTCATATGACTTGTTAAAAATCCTGTTTTAATGTTCATTTTAAAATGTTAACAATTGAAGTCAACTTTGCATTATATGCTGTAGGAAATATTATCACTTACCATTCAGGGCTACAGTCAAAATAAACACAGTGCCAAGAATATTCATTTTCATTCATATACCTAATAAAACAATATGAAAAAAAATCTTAATAAAATACTCTTGGTTAAACTGTTTAACATACACCACATGCACAACATTTAGTCAAAGATTGATTATATTTTGACCTTTCATGATAAACAGCTTCAGCACTTCATTACTAGAAGTGAAAAACATCCAGTTTTATTTTTAATTTAAAGTCTTATTTTAAAACACAGATGTCTGTCATTCATTGACTGTATTTCACATGACTGATGTGAACCTACAGAAGCACAGCAGATTCATGACTAATATTACATCAAAGAGCAAAACATCTTTAATGTTAACCATACATACAGTACATCTTTCTATGAAATCTAGTGTTCTTTAGTATGTCACAAAAACTTATTTTAATATATGCAGCCATTTCAAAGTTGTGTTTTAAATAAATAATCTTCACTGCAACAACTTTCCTCTGTCATTCATCTATGACTTCAATGTTCATATACCAGCACACAACAAACACAATACATTAAACTATAGGAAGAAAACAGCATGATTATACTGACATTTTAGCAGCACATGCATGTGACAAAACCTCCAAACATAAACTTACCAAAAGAATCCAGTTATGATAATATCATCAGCTGATCTGATGTGAAGTCATTCAGTCTGTTTTAATGAAGCGTGACTCACGGACCTGCTGAACGGAGAGAAAGTCAATCCACGGATCTCTACATGCTTGTGCACACAGATGCAACTTTATGTTTAGGGTTTGAGGTGACACGGGTGTTAAAATATGACCCGACACCTAAACATTAAACATGCTATATTACACGTTACAGCAGAATGCACTTTATTTTCAATGTATAAATGTTTATTTCTTCATTCTCATGTGTGTTTATAGAGCTCTTTCATTCAGCATGTAAATGTTTAAGGATTGACCGTGAAACATTAGACATCGACTCAATGAAGGAATTCTTGACTGGAGTATTTACGCTCGCCGTTACACTATTACGCTCATCTATCTTTAGACTACTGCGAGTATACAATACAACACATTCACTTATCTGCTCTCTTACATCATACATACATATATATATATATATATTGCTTTATATATAAATAACAGGCAGTACGTGATCGTAAGACCTTCATTACTGAACTGATCTGATGCAACACGCCAGCAAGAAGGCCTAAGGGAAAAATGAGATTATAAAGTTACATGAATGATAAAATATCCTTTAAAAACCATGTTAAAAATGTTTCCTGCCACAAACAGATGCTCTAAAACAGGTCGCTTTTAATTAAAAAAGAGTTTTTCTTTTGAAATCCCATGACTTTTATGTATTACAGAATGAGCATTTGTTATGTAGTTGCACACCCCAAATGCAATTTACAGCAGAGCATTACCATGGTAAACAATAAAAACACAATAAAAAGGATTTTTCATAAACCAGAAATGAGCACCACGATATTTCTGAAACTGTACCATAATGGTGACATGATATTCCATGTAGGTTGGAATGGCATTTATATACCATGAAACATGACCACGGTAAGCATTCATCAACATCAGCGTATGCATCACAGTAAGAGTCCAGTTTACACAACCAACAATCTGATGTATAAAAGATTTCATTTAATATCACAAAATCACACAAGAGAAAGAAAACTTTAGATTTTTCCCTGATTAAAAATCACAATCATAATCTAAAACACATATAACAGTGTGTAAACCCTGACAGAAATAAAACAAATTAAAATGATCACACACAAAAGACATTAAAAAGTACATGTTGTACTACTAGTCAATAGTTACACTATATACAACTACACAATCACATTAATAAAGTCACAGTGGTACTGCGGTAACACATCAGTGTCACTCGTGTCAAACCAAAGGGGTCACATGCAGATTGATATTTCAGCAGATATTTTTAGACTCGGCGTGTCGTGTCCTCCTCACATTCACTGTCACAGATCTTAAGATCTCCAGCTGTATGAATGTCCTCTCATGTGCAGCTGTCTGAGAGCAGATCTGCCCAGCGTGGAGGGCACGAGCAGCTGCTCGACTGTACTCTGCTGTAGACCACACCTGCTCAGATCCTGAACCACACCATCCTGTACATGATGACAAACATTATATCACATCACTGACCACCTGATCCAGACCACTCTTTTACCATCAAAGGTCACAATGGTTTCAGTTTTCTCAAGACAATAACTAAAGTTTTACTCAAAGGTTTTCATCATACTGATAGTTCAGATGGTTTGTGTTGTTTAAATCACAATATTTCAAGTGCTGTTTTCAGAATTGTCACATTCATAACAGTCTATATTCCCATAAATGAACACATGACAATTAAAATAAAATAACTATTTGATGTTCTAATAACTATTTGAAGAGTCATCTCTTCTCCATTTGTTGGCTATTATATGTATATTTCCATTTTTAAAATTGATAACCCTTGTAATTGATGACTTTTTAACAGGACTTTAGTCAAATATAAACACATAATTCAGTATATTGGTAATAAACACATTCCAAGATCATTTTAACACAATATTTACTGTTTGTACGTGTTTTTAATGAACATTAGCGGTATTAGCTTAACGGGTTGAATGTCTTCTTATAGCGAGTGCTATCTGTGGATTTGTGGATGTTATCTGTATGTAAGTTGATAAACACATACCAGTGTCTCTGTGTCAGATGTTTGGCTGATGGGAACATTGAGGACGGCGGTGGGTTCGTGCGTGTACAGACCAACAGAGAATTCCCCCATCTGAGCGGGTTTCAGCAGCTGAGTGAGCGCGTGCAGCGTGTGAGGCATGATGGGTCCTGTAACCTCCAGACTGCACACGTCCTGATAACCCGTCCTCACCCGAGTCTTCACGTTCACCGTACGAGCCTGTGATTGAAAAAAAAGAGGTTTGACTTTATAACAATGGAAATATTTCAATACAAACTGTCTGGCTAAATTAGAAAGACATTAAGTCATGCAAACCTTCAGTGTGTGAAGTGTGGCTCCTCTGAAGGCTGTAGGGGCCAGAAGTGTTGGAGGAAGACCGGCCTGAGATCCGGCTCCAGCTACCAAACTCTTACAGTTAATCAGAAAGTTAAGTAGAGTGAATGTGTTGGAACCCTCGACCAGAACCACAGACTCCGGCCTGTGATCTAAACGAACCTCTCTGTGCTCCTTACGACTGGTGCATGAGTTAAAGAAGTCAAATCGTTCAGAACACATGATAATAGTATGTTTGATACATAACTGAATAAAGAGGATACAGTTTAATAGAAATAGCATCAGGCTTCTTGATCTTGTCTTGGACACCCATCTCCTTCAACCAAGAAAATCCACCATCATCATCCTCGTCATCATCATCATCCTCATTTTCACTGTGTTCGCCATTTCTGTCGGAACACATACAGCGATTAATATTCCCTGTAAGCGTCAGACAGACACTCTGAGCCGGTCGTGTGTTTATATACTCACACAGCATTAAGCGGATCTTCTCCATCAGCCTGTTGAGAGCTCTCATTGACCTCAGATGAGTCTCTGCTCTTCCTCTTGTCCTCCAGCAGGGGGAGCGTGAACTCTATTCCTGAACACACACACACAGACTGAGCAGAAGGTCTAACAGCATTTAAAACTCCTGCTGGTGTTGTGTCAGCTGTGATTGGTACCGTCAGTCTTCATGGCCTCCCGCAGTCCTCTGGTGGTGGGTGTCAGCAGCGCGCTGATGCTTTTAGCACCGTTCAGTCCAGCGGCTCTGAAGAGAACAGTGAACTGATACGAGCACAGGTAGAAGTACGGACATAATCTGGCCTTCAGTAAACTGTACAGAGACGTCAGACTCACAGACCTACAACAAACAACACAACAATCCATTACATAATACGCAAAACTTTAGTGCTCAACAGATTTTAATGCTTAGAGAGCAGTGTTGCTGATATAATGCTGATAAATACATAACTAATCATTTTTAGGCCAAAATGAGACATATTTTTTAAACAATATTTACATAAAAGTAACTCAAAGCTGGCATGGATGTTAACTGAGGTCAGTACTTTCAAAAGGCCAAATCTAATTATGATAATGTGAAATAAACATAAATATTATATTAATATGGACATTGGTTTTTGCTTTAATTATGATCTTGTTTATCAGTTCTTCAGCTGTGAAACAGAATAGGACTGGCAAATATTAGATTATACATATCATACCATAGGTTATAATACTATACTTTACATTTACATTTAGCTGACGCTTTTATCCAAAGCGACTTACAAATATTAGGAGACAATGAAGCGACACATCAATAGTACTAAGAAGTGCTTTCCTAAGTTTACAATGTTTCGCAGTGGAAAGAAAAGAGTTTAGTGATGTTGTTTTTTTATGATGTCAGGTGTTCGTGGAAGAAGGTCAAACATATTTTGCTTGCAATGTAATATCAATCAATTCTGCACATGGAGTTCTCTCACCAGTCGCTCATGAGACTCTGCTGCAGGCCGGCGTCCTGCGCCCACGGCGTGATCTTGCCGGAAAACTTGCGCTCGGCACCGATCCGTGGAAAGAGCGAGAGCCAAGAGAAAGAGGGATGCTGCCAATACTGCAAACACTGCTGAAAGCCACAGCGCAGATCCGCACAACCCCGAGGATCCTACAACACGTGAGGAAATACCAGCAACATTAAATGACACTGTAATATAAAAACAACAAAGCAATGAGTGATACCTGTGTTTTCACCTGTATATGAGCAGGTAATCTGGCATACGCGGTCCTGCAGTGAGCCGTCAGACCCTGCGCCTCCTCCTGAGCCTTCAGATGCTCCGCCCAGCCGAACGACTGAGGAGACGTGAACAACAGACGGGTTTTGAGGGACCAATCGGCTGGAAACTCCAGACACGGCTCAGATGGAGACGCCTCACAAACAGCACGGGATTCTGGACTCTAAAGACAATCATCAGACATTAACATCCTGAATGATCTACAGAGAGTAAAATCCTGAGAAAACATCAGATCAATCCCACACCTTTACTACCGGATCAGAGCGCTCGGGTTCAAACAGATCCTCTTCAAACAATGAATCTTCTCCAGAGATAGAGACCGGTTTCTGCAACTAGACAAACAAATAAACATCATATATCAAGAACATTATTAGAAATAATCCTACGTTATAATAAAGTTATTTGTTTTAAAGCAATATTTCATCTGTGAGCTGGTAAAGGAAGTCGAGTTTGTTTTGATATTTGTGACATTGTGAGAGTTTCTATGGCTGCACAATATATTTCTTTTATTAAACACGATGTTTGCAAACAAATGACATGTGTAACTGTGCTTGTATATACACACAGTTTGTCTATTGTGTGAATATATTTATGGAGTATTTTTGTGTAGATTTGTATTTATTTTTGTTTTCTGTCTTACTGTTGTGTCTAAGAATACTTGACAAGAATAAAACTCATTCATTCTCAATGGTATTGCCGTTCACAAGCTGCATTATTATATTATAATGAAGAGTCTCGGGGTCTTTGTCTTAAATCTGCACTATGATATTAACATGTTTATCGTATAACATGATTTAAAGGCTGTACCATGATTTCACCACAGTATCTGCAGTATCTCATTAATCTGTACCTCATCTTTACAGTGTTGTTGTTGTTGTAGGAGTTCTTCTCTCAGTGAAGCTCCAGCATCTCGAAATATCTCGTTCGGTCCCGCAGCAGTTTTACGGTCGCTGTGTGATAAAACTCTTTTCTTCGGGCTGTTGTACGTGTTCTCGATGTTGGCGAACGGGTTTCTGCGTTTGACGCCCGCGCCGCTCGCTCGGCCCGCCGTGTTTATCAGCAGCCCCGGTGAGAACGGACGGACTCCTTCGATCGACACCACCGGACTCGACCCTCTGCCGCCGAACGTTTCACTGCGCGCGCGCTTCCGCCTCATCCGCAGCACATCGGAGGGTTTCTTGAAGCTCGGGGAGTAACAGCTCGCATCCGACATGTTTACCGGGAATTAATGTAACGTGACGCGGGAAAAACGGCGGACAGCTGCTTGTTTTGTTTCGACTCTGAATTTCGCGCTTAGCGGGATGACGTTGGGGGTTGCGTAATGACGCATACTCGCGCTAGCGTATTGACGCCTGACAAATGTAAAGTCCCCATTTTTTCTTATTTATCCGACATCGAGAAAACTAAATAAATAATTAATTGATGTTTCAGAAAATTAAAATTGTATACAATTAAGCGAATATTGAATACTGACGTAAACCTTCGCGATGAGATATTAGATAAACAGCAAATGTAATCAACAAACGGGATTGTTTTACTCATTCATCTTTACTGAATTACTTTTAAACAACAACAACAACAACAATAATAATAATAACAATAATAATAATAATACTTTTAGTTTATTTCTAATTAAAACAGGACTTTTATGAATTACGTTTTTTATCAGTAAATGTAAAGGCAGTGCCATCTGCTGGACTAAAAAAGTTTCCAGAATAAAACTTTGCTCATGAAAATCAACAATAATAAATAAAAATGTATTCTACAGAATTTCCCTTAATTTTCTATAACATGCGAATCTTCTTATCTTTCAGTATGTATGTCAGTATGTATATTAATAAAAGGATTCAGAGGTTTGCATTTGTGATTAATGACTATTTAATGTGACAGGAGGGAATATTGTATGTATGGATGAGTTGTCAAGGCTTTCAGCACTTTATATTGATCCTGTGGTCGGTTCAGGAATGATGAGATGTTGGACCGTCTGTGTGATGAATGACCAGAGGTTGATGAGTGACCCTCAAAAGCATTTGGACAGGTTGTACTAGAATATTCAGATTAGACTTGAATTTTAATAAATATAAATCCATAAAAATATCACTTTAGCTTTATTTTTTATATGTTCTCTACTTGATAATACAAATGTTTTGTAAACGTTTATTTTAATAGAAAGTCTCTTAAAAGTAATACCACATGTGTCTTTTCACATGGGAGACCTTTGATCTCAAGTCAAAGATCCTTTCAAAATCAAAATGATATAAATTATATTATGCAAAATAATGTTTAAGAACATTTAACAATTGAAACATTTATGTCTATTTTTATCTTTTCCAAAGACTCATATAAAAAAGAACTATTATATTACCATCTGACACATCACCATATCACTGTCATTGTACATGGTTTTTGTACTATTGTTTTACTACGGTACCATTTCTTTGTAACCAGTCTTTATTATTTCTTCTGTTGTGTTTAATAAAAGTTTCTTTGTTCATCCCCACTTTGTTGGCTCGCCGTCTCCTAACATTGACAATAAAGTCTCTCTGCAAAAGAATTAAGGCACCAAAACGATCACACAGGGTCCAACAACTAGAAATAGCCCTATTTTCCAACACATTCAGTCCAATCCAGTGTGTGTGTTAAGCGGTTTGTCTGTAAGCTCACAGACGTGTGTGGAGACAGTCAGCGGTGTTTGTGGGTGGCTGGAGTCATACCGCTCTCACACCCTGGGCTCTTTTTATAAAGACGATTTGATTTTATAGGCCTTGGCCCGACTCCTGGAGCACAATTATAGCCGGGGCCCAGCAGGGTCCTGACGCAGACCGCTGAGATGGGTCCACCTTTATTTAGCCTCTGCTGTCAGTAAGAAGGAAAAACAAATATGTAAAAAAATTCACATTGTGAAGACATAGAGAGAGAGAGAGAGAGAGAGAGAGAGAGAGAGAGAGAGAGAGAGAGAGAGAGAGACAGAGAGAGAGAGAGAGAGAGAGAGAGAGACAGAGAGAGAGAGAGAGAGAGAGAGAGAGAGAGAGAGAGAGAGAGAGAGAGAGAGAGAGAGAGAGAGAGAGAGAGAGAGAGAGAGAGAGAGAGAGAGAGAGAGAGAGAGAGAGAGAGAGAGAGAGAGAGAGAGAGAGAGAGAGAGAGAGAGAGAGAGAGAGAGAGAGAGAGAGAGAGAGAGAGAGAGACAGACATTTATCTGTGTAGTATCTGCAGGCTGACAGCAGGTCTGGACTTGTCTGTATTAAATTCTTCCCGGGATGAGAATAGTATACAGACGCTGGATTTGTGCGAGGGGTGTTAAATACTCACACACACAGTAGTCAAACAGTTCTTGTCATATCAGCGTAAGATGAAATGAACAGAGACGCTTCAGGGAAGTCGATTAGAAAAAACATTCAAAGCATCTTCTGTAACAGATTCATGAGTTTAAAAAGAAAAAACTGTGTGACTGACAAAAGAACTAAAGAGAGCATGATGATATCAGTCAAATATGAAAGTTGCTTCAGAGATTATTACTTTCTGATGAAAGACAAACTTTTCTTTCCTTCTGAATAACATGATGATTCATGCACAGTGTAAGACCAGCAATATGAACCCAAAACTGAAAATTCTGTCATTAATTCAACCCTCATTTCATTGCAAACCTGTTTGAATTTCTTTATTCTGCAGAACACAACAGAAGATATTTTGAGAAATGTCTCAGTGGTTTTGCGTTTTACAATGGATGACAGTGAATGTTGTTTATCAACATTCTTCAAAATATCTTCTTTTGTGTTCTGACGAAAGAAACTCATACAGGTTTGGCATGACATGAGAGTGAATAAGTCATGAACATTTTTTTGGGGTGAACTATCATTTTTATGTATCATGGTATCACTTATAAGTAAATAGTCTAAATAAAAATGTTGGTGTGTTTGATGTATTCATCATCAAAAGAAACTTCTTAAATTCTCTATATACAGCTCACATAACTTATTCAATGCAAGTCAAAAGGGGTTTTACCCATTTTATGAACAAAGTAAAACGTCTATTTGCTTAAAGGATTAACAGCATTTCTCTCCCTAACAAGTCTTTCAAACCCGAGGATCATTCATGTCTGTACAAACGGTGTAAAGTTACAGAAAGACGTTCAGTACGTTCTCAACAAACGCTGTTCATCACAAAGAAGAAATAAAGACACAACACATGGTATAGAAATAAGCTGTTTCTTCACAACAGAGTGTTATATTCAGCAAAGAAATGTTGAACAGGACAAAAAAACTGAAACAATTTAAGCTGCATTTCGCCAGTTTCACAACCGTGGAAGTTGAGAACAGTGTCTTGTGTTGAGCAATCAATGATGTCATCATCTGACCATCACCGAAGTCATTTACAATCTATTTACACAAAAGAAGGTCCACCATCGTTCCATCTTACATCCAGCCAACCGTCAAGTCATTAAACCAAAGCGCGGATGGGAAACGTTGAATTCACAGAGAGCGTGTTGCGCTGTTAATCTTGCGGAGAGAGAGAGCGTGAAAGGCAGTGAGCGAGAAAAATCTCGTAAACCTGAAGACGTCTGTTTAAGCTCTTAAGAGCATATCGCTGTTGGCAAAGACTTTGTTTCCTTCTCTTTAGTGCTTCACCTTTGCTACAGTGTGTTAAGAGGACTGAGAAGACTTGAGGAGATTACAACCATCTTTCTTCCACATTATGTGAAATACTATCGATAAATGTATTATCTCTGATAGATAAATCCAAGAGCATTCTGCTTCCTTACTGTGTTACAAACAAGTATGTGAACTTAAATGCTTAAACTTGATTTTGGGTGTGCTGAAATACAGTATGTCAAAATACAATAAAATTAGAAATGCAATGCTTATGTCGTAAGCCATCTATGGACAGTTTCTTTCAGGTCAACGATTGTCAAAAAACGGGAGTACACGCTTGCAACATATTGGCCGAGCATTTGTGTTGGATGTACAGTAGCATGATGGGGTTGATTTCAAACATTCAGTTTGAAAGTGAATCAGTCGAATGGTGGCTGGCACAACGTCATACAACGATGACAATACCAACAACAGTAGTAATAATAATAACAATAATATTAATTATAATAATAATAATAATAATAATACAAACTATCCACAACTTTTTTTTAGAAAAACAAACAAGTCTCATGCTGTGCGGTGTAAAACAAAAGTTCATCCTCTCCGAGCTCCAATCAAAAGCCACCGAGTTCAGCTGCCCACGTCCTATTGGTCGACCCAACTGTCCATTAAACTGTAAAAAAAAGTTCTCAATACGGCCTCCAAACAGCTTCGACGGACATGCTGGTCGGTGAACTGCTGTGACTTCCTTCGGTCTCCACCACAACATCGCTCTGATTGGGCAGAGAGGGGTGCAGGAGGGCGGAGCCTGTGGAGGCATTGGTGCAGGGCGGCAGGATGCGGGGTGGCGAGCGCTCTCCTCCGCCTCCACCCGGCATCATGGAGAACTGATAGGAGCCGGCGGCGCTGCTGTAGTACAGGTGATAGGGTGACGAGCTGGTTTGGAAGGGTCCGGCCTGACCCTGAGAGGAGCCGCCGGGGTAGGTCGGGGGTAAGTATGTGTGGTAGCGACCGGCGGGGGTCGTCATAGCCGACATACCGATGCCGATGGCGTTGGTGACGGGGGTGTGCGTGTAGGTGAACGGTCCGGTGGGGTAGGGCACGCGGGTGTCAGAGAAACGCCCGTCCGGTAGAGAGGGGAGGGAGGGGAAGGAGCGCTCCAGACCCACACGTGGATCAGTAAACGCCGTCAGATCTGGACCTGTGAGAGGACAATATTCACAGGTTTAACATGTTTAGTGTTTCTACAAACTTTACTTTGAACAAATACTGTCTTACGATATATCAGATGATGAAGAGTTTCTGTTTTATTGCTCATGAGACAAAGTTTCTAATAAAATTAAATAAAATGTCTTGGGAAACATAAAAATGGAAATGCAGAAAAGTTGCCTAAGCAAGTGTTCATTTGCTCTGCATGGGTACATTTTAAAGAGAATTTAATGTTATTTGAAACTGATCTTTCTTATAGACTGACGAACAAAATCTATTGTGCCAAATCTGGACTTAAAAATCCAGTGATGATTTATATTTCTTATAACACATGTACCATGGTATTCTTTGAGGAACCATGTAAAGCCCTGGTAGATAAATACAGCAATTATATGATCTCAAATACTTTCAAACTTTTTCATTGATAAGAGACAGAATGAATAAAAGGTACCTAAAGCAGCATGGTAATACTGTAGTTTAGTAAGACTTACAGTGTATAGCGTTGCGGCTGGGTGATATGGGTGTAGTGGGATGAACCGCTGGGGTGGAGATGGGACCCAGATAAGGATACGACTGCTCATAAGACCAGGATGGAGATGTTTGCATCTGTCTGGAATCTAAAAGAAGACAATAATATTCAGTAAATGACATCACATATGACCCTATACTTATAATAATATTTATTTGTGTTCCCATATAAACACCCACTATGAATACTATTTTTGTCATCCTTAATACACTGAACATTCCCATTTACAACCCTTAAAATAAAATACTGTGTGGTACTATAGTAAAGTAATGTTATCACCTGGATGGGCTTTGTAAGGTTAAACACACCTGGCTGTAAAATCTCATTACTCACTAACACATAAAGATAAAAAGAAAGACATCAAAGAAAGAAATAACATATGAAAGCTTTATCACCGACTTCTGTTTCACAGAAATTTCACCTTTATAACTATTC